>CM059192.1:27465183-27507459 GCA_030323885.1 Branchipolynoe longqiensis
AAGACCATTGAGCGACAGGGCGACTTTAGTTTGGCCCCTGTGTCCTGTAACGAGCAGAAGGAGCAAAGCTACTTTGAAGCCTAATAGCTTAACGTCCAGGAACTTATTCTCTGGCCAGTCCTTGAAGAGTTTAAACACAAGAGAAACATCCCAAAACCTATTATATTTGGGTTTGGGAGGGTTCCTCTGATAAATTGATCGTATGATCCAGCCAATAACATGATGTTTTCCCATTGTTTCGCCATTAATCCTAGGTAGGATTATTGAGAGCGCACATCTGGCTGCATTGATAGCGCCATACCCTAAACCTTCGTCTTCCAAAAAACGTAGGAAACGTCCTACCTGGGATATTGTTGGGTTCATAGGCTTAACTTTCTTAAGTAAGGAATAAATACCCCATTTCTTTAAATACGTGGTATACATTTTTACAGTTCCCTTCCTCCAGGCGTGAGAGACCAAACGTTGTTGTGTAATCTTATCCAAGCCGAATTGTTCCAAATATTTATTTAAAAAAGGAATGCTACCAAAGGAGTCATCGACACGTTCCGTGGCGCGCTAACGGTCCCTGATGTTTCAGATTTCCTCGGTATCTTGGGAAGCATAGCATGCTTTTGGCCGTCGCGACTAGTCTCGCTAGCCAGGGTTGAGTGTCCCATTCGGGGACGATGAGGATGGCGTGTGTTTTCTCCATTAGTATCTTTCGGGCGACTTTGCTAATAATGGTAAAAGGGGGGAAAATGTAAAAGAAATGATTTTGCTAAGTTAGCGAGAAGGCATCTATGTGCCAAGCATTTGGTTCTGGGTGCCACGAAACATATTTCTCCAGTTTAAAGTTATTACGTGAAGCAAATAAATCTATATCCGGCCAGCCCCATAATTTACAGATGTGTTTGAAAATTGATGGGTTTAGTGACCACTCTAAGTGGTCATGGAAATGGCGACTCATCTTATCGGCAAGGCAATTCTGCGTTCCGGGTATGTGTGTTATTGTTAACCAGACGTCAAACTTTTGCGCCAATTCCAAATGAGTAGTGCCAACTCGTTACACTTAATAGATTTTGTACCTCCCATATTTCTGACATAAGCCATGGCTGTGGTGTTATCCGTAAGGATACAAACATTATTTTTGGGTACTTTAACAAGGCTGGTTAAACCTAAGTAAATGGCTCGTAATTCTAAAACATTCAGAAATTTCCGATTCTAGCCATCGTCCCCCCGTTGCTACATCATTGCGATGTGCCCCCCAACCTTGGAGTGACGCGTCAGTCGTAACTGTAGTATTGGGCTCACCCATTCGAATGGGATTGGGGGAGTTATCAAAGTGACTTAGCCACCAATAAATGTCGGCTAGTCCACTTTCAGAGATAAACATTGTCTTTTCAAAGTTACCCTTGGCGCAGGCCAAAGCTAAATTGTTATCGATTTCCAGGGACTTAATGTGTGCGGCCCCATATAGAATAGCAGGGCTGTAGGAAATCATTATACCGATTAAGACTGCGACCTGTCTTATCTTTGGCCTAGAAATGTCTAACAGCTGTATCGCTGTGTCCCGCAGCTTATCTTTCTTTTGTTGTGTAAGTGACACGGTCATGGCCGTCGTGTTCAAAATGAAGCCTAGACACTTAAGCTGCTTAGTAGGAGAAAACACAGATTTCTTAGCATGGATGAAGAACCCCAAGTTTGAGAACAGTTGACATAAATCTTGAACGGCGAGCGCGCATTGTTCGAAAGATTGTCCCATAATGAAAGAATCATCAATGTATGGAAACATACAATGACCCAGTTTAGCCATGTGTGAAAAAACCGGTTTCAACAACTTAGTAAAAAGTCGTGGCGCACACGCCAAACCATTAGGTACGCAGGTAAATTAAAAAAGCTGGTCATTCCAAACAAACCGTAAATATTTTCGAAACCCCTCTTGAATAGGGACGGTATAGTAAGCATCTCTTAAATCAACACTCGCTAGCCAACACTCTGGGGTGATCAGATCATGAGCTGTTTCTAAAGAAAACATTTTGAAATGTTGGTATTCAATGATTTCATTCAATTTAGTTAAGTCTTAAAATCATGCGAACAGACCCATCTGGTTTAGGAGTGGAGAAAATATTGGAAATGAATTCACCTTTAGTATGTTGTACTCGTTTGACAATGCCTTTGGCTTCAAAAACCCCAACCTGTTCATTTAGTTGCAATTTTTCGTGTGAATTGAACTTATATGGAAAAGGTGCTCTTTTCTGTACAGGGAATTCTGTGAAAGGAATAGCCATGCCTCTAACAATACTAAGAACCTCTGGGTTAGTGGTTAATTGTTGCCATTGTTCTAAACAATTAACAATGTTGCCTGCTTGAAAAAGGCTTACGTCAGTTTGAGTTTCCTCTGTGACCATGTCAGGGCCAGGCTGCTGAAAAGTTTGTGTGGCGTTCTCTACTTGTTCCCTGGTTTGGGGAACTGCGGCTTGGGGACAAAGTCCCGTTTGTAACCGCGGTTGTCGGTCCAGTTTGAGGATTGTCTGTCGCCTCGACCTCTTCCCCTCTGGCTGAATGCGAAGGATGGGCCTCCCCTGAACGGCCTTCCTCCTCGGCGGAAGCGAAAATCCGTGCGGCTGCGGCGGAACCCGAGTGGGTTTTGTGATTTACAGCCTTTGAGTTCCGTGTTCTTAGCACTCTTAGTGTCCACCTCTACCTGCTTGTACAAATAAGCAAGCTGACCCCCAAACATCTTGGACTTGTCCAGAGGTTTGCCTTTGATGGGGGTAGGTCCGGAATAGACGGTGTATTCCTTGCCGTCATGGTCCGTCATCTTCTTTGACCGGGCGACCTCTTTGCCCGCGTCGGTGATGACGGATTTAAAGACATTTTCGAAGCGGCGATGTGTCATATAGTTGCTCGCTGCAGCGAGCAAGGCAATGCCCCTATCCATTACCCGAGCTAAGGACGAGAACTTATTCTCGGTCTGCATGCGGTTAGCAATGGGGAGAATAGAAGTCAAGGAGCCCAAAACTGCCTTATGAATTACAGAAAGGGCAGTTTCATAGCAGCGACGTTCGTCGGACAGATGGATGCCAGCATCCATCTCCTTACACACCGTAGCGGGAATACCTTTGACGCCGGAAATCTGTTCCGTCAATTTATTAATGACCTCAACTGGTTTGAACGTTGTAAAGTGGCCATTGACGGTATTCCTCATCATGGTTGTGGTACGCACCTTCTTCGCCTTTTTCTTGACAATCTTCTTGCCAACCTTAGCGCCTATTTTGGCGTACACTCCCGCGCGTTCCGTATCGGAATCTGATTCCATGGAAGAGGAGTCGTTTGACGAGTCCGAGGACGAGTCTTTCTTTTTCTTTTTCTTTTTCTTTGACTTCTTAGGGCGTTTAGCGTTTGAGGCTTTGGTGAACTCGTCACCTGAGCTGCTCACAGTGCGGCGTTTCTTGCCGCGCGCTTTCGGTTTCGGAACCTCAGGGGCCGACACCGTGTCCTCCTCGTCATCCGAAAAGTCCTCCCAATCCTCATCAGGGATTTGGGGAGGGCCCGCATAGGAAAGAGCCTGGAATTGGCGCATCTTGTCCTCCATCATGGCTGCCATCTTAGCCTCCCAATCACTTGGTTGAGGTGGCTGGTCACTGTCCCGGTCGGAAACCTGTGCCCCGGGTTGTGGAGACGGCGGAGCCGTAGGCGCTGGTGACGAATCGTAATCCGTAGGGGCAATGCCCTCTGCTGCCGCAGGCTGCTTATTCCGCCGAGTGGCCATCGGTTCCTGTAACGACAAAAGTGTTACTTAACCGGAGTCATCTCAACAACACAAAGTGTAGCCAGTAAACTGGGTTGAGGTATATGGTACAGAATAGCGTGTATTACAACGTTTCAGTACAGGCGTGAAGCTAAGTTTTGCCGTAGGGTTATGGTAACGAAACCAACCAAATGGGGGGTATCGATCCAAAGATCGCCCACTCTCTCTGTTCCGTACACTTCTCCCACCCGCGGCTACGACGCCAGCAAGTTGGAGAAAATATTACGAAACTCGGAGGTTCGCCTTAAACCGGTCTGGGGTGTCTATAAAAAACACCCAGAAGCATCCCCAACAACATCCTCTATTCAGGATCCAGGAGAATTTTCTTAGGAAATGAGCAACTCGGGTTACCATTTCTCCGTCTCAAAAACAGGTGTCGATAGAACAAAGGACTATCGGTTTCGTTTGTGCCAGCGGCACCCAGTGTTCTATCCTCAAGTAAAAAACATGTACAAAGTCCAAAAGGGACCTGAGAAAGTTCTGAACTTTCATAATGTGATGCTATAATGCATCATAAACAATTAAAACTAAGTTTCCATTACTTACTTTGTGAATAAGTAGTCTTAGTAGATAAATCCTGTTGGAGCAACTCACAAACGTCCTCCCGTTGTGAGTCACTTATGCTAATTGCTGGACCCGGATGTGCTTCCTTCTCCCTAGCCTGCGGCTAGCCAGAGGAGGTATACCGAGGTAAAATATATATATATACACTAAGAACATACTAACTATTTCAGTGACCCATAAGCACTTTCCAGCTAGGAAGAAAACCCCACAGAGGCACGTAAAGCCAAGTACCTACTTCGGTGTGTGTGTGTAGGTGTGTGTGTATGTAGGTGTGTGTGTGTGTGTGTGTGTGTGTGTGTGTGTGTGTGTGTGTGTGAGGGTTGATATTTGGAATAATTCTGGGCATGAGTTTTCACTAAAACAACCGCCCGGTATTCCTGGCACGTTTCCGGCCCACACCTCTCCACGCCTGGCGGCTACAGTTAGAACTATGACCCGACGACCTCCCCCCCACGCCCCTCCCGCCCCCCAAACACCCTTCTACCTTTTGCACATATGCGGGATGGACAGACAATTGCATTTAAGCTCAAATTAAAAGAAAAAATGTTGTTTATTAGAGATTATGCAAGCAGTACTATTTAGCACACACATACTAATTTATACCTGTGGCTGTAAGTAACCATTGGGGGTGCATATAGCACGGTCAACTAACATTCTACTGACATTAGCGCTCACTGAATGATTAGTAACGCCGGCTCAGGCAATGAAAAAGCGCTTCCCAGACGACATACTACATATACATCCATTTAGGCTCACCAGTTCGAGGCCAGCATCTCACCCTGGATTTGGGTACAATACGCATGCTGGCACATTAAGGATGCAGTCGTGCCTGCCCAACACATGTACATTTCAAGACAGGGAACACCTACCGAAATCACATTGTAAAATATTCCGATAATTACACATTGGTGGGTAATGTGAACTGGTCTATAAGGGATTACAAATGTTATATATAAGGTACATGATGTAATGTGACCAGATGCATGTGGTATTGTGTAGTGTTGGTGATCCTTTACTTAGATTAAATAGACATTGTGTATTCTATAGATAGTGTGAGAGGAGCACTACTGTTAGTGTGATAGGGCCTTAGCAGCTCTGCTCAGAACCCCCTCCCACCTAGATAAAGGATTCACCCGGTACTCGCAGTACACGGGTAAAGATCAGCCTTATATAAAAACAGTAGAAAAATCGGGTTAATGAAATGAGTCTTTATGAGAGCCTAATTTCACAATCTAAGAAGCAACATTTATTCTTTGTATATGTCTTCATATTTCCCCGCTACCTTTGAGTTGAAAAATATAATAAAACATGTGGTTTAAAAGTGAAATCGACGGCATTCTATGGCCGCCATCTTGTCTTTTTGCATTCTCTCCCATTTCACAAACTCTGTGCCGATATAAGTACCCATTTGACACTGGAGCCAGGCATTCTACTTCCTGTTCCGTACTAAAGCTATTTTCGCCTGTATTTACACTACGTTGTCGTTCACCCGTGTACTACAAGTACCGGGTGAATCTTTTATCTACCTTCCCCCCAACTGTTAGATACGGATCACTGCACACCCAGACACAACAGTGCAGGTAGGCCAAAACAACCAAGGCATGGATACTAGAATGCATATTGTTGATTGGTGGACATGTGAATGCTTACTGTTGATTGGAGGATCTAGTCATGTGACAGGCCATCTTGAATTCTAAAACCACTATATAATAATAAACCTGAGGGTGCAAGCTTTCTCTACCTTTGACTCTATACTCTGCCTTTCTTCTACTTGCCTGTAGTGATTTCCTATTTAGCCTGCCTACAAAACTACAGCTGCCAGGCGACGACTTTATAACATGAACGTTTATATTATTTTCTTGCGCATAAGCAGGTGAACAACCCATTTTGCTTAGCTTAACCCAAAACAATCATCATATAAAATACACACATTAAAAAAAAAAAAAAAAAGAGTCAGATACATAGGTGGAATAAATAATGTTATATATGTGGGTAGACGGAAATTGTTAGATATATGGGTAGAGGAACTGTCAGATATATGAGTGAATACGAATTGTCAGATATATATGAGTGAATAAGAATTGTCAGATGCATGGGGGGTAGACAGCAATTGTTATATACACATACCTGCCAACTTTTGTTAAACGAAAATCCTAATAATAGAAATCCATCCGAGCGAAGCGAGGCGCGCAAGCGTTCTAGGGGGGTCCGGGGGCATGGTGCATTTTCAGAGACATTTTAGGCACATTATTAAAGAAAAAAAAATTCGAATTTGATTTTGAAAAAGCGGAATAATGTTTATAATTCGTAGGGCGGAATGAGGATAAAAAAATCGTAATTATTCCGCCAAAATCGTAATAGTTGGCAGGTATGTATACATGGACAAATAGAAAATGTCTGTTCGCTGGTTGTTGGAGTTTTTCGTCCTGGCAACATCTAAGGTCATATCAAGATAGAAATTGTCAGATACATGGTTATATAGAAATGGTAATATACAGGGTTAAATACAAATGATCAGATACGTGGTTAGAGGTAAACAAAAATGGCAGATACATGATTATATACAAATTGTCAGATACACACATACATGGAAACTGTCAGATACAAAACGTAGATAGAAATTAGAAACAACATATCAGTAGAAATGATCACAATCATAATAGAGTGAATTGAAAGAAAAGGGCAACTCAAACATTACACAAAGAAATATAATCGAAGACATCATTATTACATACCTGTAGACTTACCCACCACATCGGTGGACGAAGTGAATTCAAATGAGAGTAAACCCAAACACTGAGGCCCATTGGAAATCACTCCACCCACCCATAAGGGCTGATTGGCTACAAATAAGTTAAAGGTATGTCTCTCAGTTTTTATTACACATGTTCTGGGTTTCTTCGTTATTCGCTATAGAACTAAATAGCATAGTACTAATGCCGTTCGACAGAACAGAACGAAGGGCGGCACCCTGCGAATAATGCGAGACATCCCAGACGGGATAGCCAAATGAGTTGAGCGTCTCGTCAGCTTTTCGCGTGGTTGTTGGTTGGCGACATCTAATGTCATATCAGGACGGGTACTGACTTGTGACAGTGCACACTCATGGTGACTTTAATTATAGTGCTGCCCCACTGGAAGACCAGGCCTCCAGCACCATGACCTGATATCCCACTCAGTTATATTATCCTGACACTGAGCCAATCAGTCCTTACCCTACCTTAATAATGGCGAGCGCCAGGCTAGGAAGTGACAAGTATCAATTCTTAAGTCATTAACCCACGGGTTCGAATCCCCCAATCTACCAAAACTGGAGAGGGACGCTCAACTCATTCGGCCATCCCACTTGGTAGGTAGCAGGATTCTAACATGCGGGGTTCAAACCACGGTCGAGTCAAACCAATGACGTAACAATTTATATTTTGTTGCTACCTAGCGTGGCGACTGGCATTACTAAGATAGGGCAAGGAGCGGTGGAATGAAGAATACCAATTGTCCGAGACATAAATTCATCTTGCTTAATCAATAAATGTAATAATCATGAAAGACATGACAGAAATAATATACAATCAATCACCCCAGGCAGTTTGAGAAAGTGATTAGTTCAAATCCATCTATGTCTTAGTAATGAGGGAAGGACATGCTAGGTTGGCTTAAGGCGATTCGGGTTCATTCATAGGTAACACTAACAGTATAGTCCTGACCGCAGCCAACCCTAAATAGGACATGCATGAACCAGCGCGAGGTATGGCATTGGCCGAATCCCTCCATTGCAAAACTATTCCTCTTCGGCATTAGCACTCAAATGTATCCAACCCTGAAAGTAGCTTAAAGCCTAATCATATCAGGGAGAGAACTGTCAATGATTATTGACCACTAACGTGACATATCAACAAACATCACTAGCGTTATCCGTTAACACACCAATCAACCACATGTCCCTGACTGTGCATTACTCTTTACAAAGTGGGTCACACATCATGTCCAATTAGCGGGTGTCATAGCTGGATGCTGGAGGTCATCATCATCATGCTGTCGGTCGCAATGCGACAAAGATTGCTTTCATTACTTGACTGCCGCTCTCCATTTAGCTCTCTGCTGTGAGAGTTGCGTCCATGAGTCGGTCTTAATGTCTCTCAGCTTCAGGTTTCTCTTGAGGGTATCTTTGAACCGGAGACGGGGGCGCCCTCTCTTTCTGTAGCCAGAAGACAGTTGAGAATAGAGGATCTGCTTTGGTAGCCTGTCTGATGACATCCTCATGAGGTGTCCAGTCCACCGGAGATTCCTTTTGATCAGAAGATCTTCCATAGAGGGCAGCCCCATCCGTTCGCTGGAGGTATTGTATTATTAAAGGGACTTCTTGTATAGCTACATGAGTCATGAAAACATTAGGTCTTCAGCGGGAGCGCCTAGAATCTATCCAACCACGAAAGGAGTTCAAAGCAAAACGATATCAGCTAGAAGTTAGAACTGTCAATGATCATTGCTTGCTAATGTGACATGCCAACAAACGTCACTAGCGTTATCCGTTAACACACCAATCAACCACATGTCCCTGACTGTGCATTACTCTTTACAAAGTGGGTCACACATCATGTTCAATTAGCGGGTGTCATAGCTGGATGCTGGAGGTATTGTATTATTAAAGGGACTTCTTGTATAGCTACATGAGTCACAGAAATACATGAAAGCAGATGATATCCAATCAGCCAATGCTGATGCAGGCCACACAAGATGATGCCTTCTCGGTGCGTGCGTGTGTGTGTGTGTGCGTGGAGGGTCTATGAGTGAGTAAGTGACTGGGTGAGTGAGAGAGTGAGTGAGTGCCTTACATTCTAGCAACACCTGAGGTCATAACATAAAGGGTACCTGCTTATAACAGTGGCAACTTCATAGTGCTGTTCCACTGGGGATACCGCTTCATTGGACCCATGACTCAATATCTCACTCAGTCTCACTATCCTGACATTAAGCTAAACAAATCCTGCCCAGTAATGCCAAGCGCCAGGTAAGGCAGTGACACGCACACATTTGTCCTTGGTTTGACTTGGTCAGCGATTGATTCCATGACCTCTCTCACAATATTATATATGCGCACACACTGATATATTATGTATTTTATATTATATATTGTAAGCCAGAATTGATCAAAGTTGTATAAAAAGACCAACAAACATTATCTGCATTGTACGTAAAATATTATAATGCAACAACTTTATGTAAATTTTATGTAAACAACAGACATTGTACATGGCCGGAAGACCAGTACCTGATGTTGAAAACAAATATTTAGAGGAATAAAATAGTATCAATCTCCTTTTTTTTTAAACCCACTTGGCAACCCCGTCCGATGCTATCTGAAGTATGCTGGTGGTAGTGGTAGTAGTAGTAGTAGTAGTAGCCTAAGTAGTAGTAGTACTACTAGTAGTAGTAGTAATAGTAGAAGTAGTAGTAGTAATAGTAGTAGTAATAGTAGAAGTACTAGTAGTACTAGTAGTATAAGTAGTAGTAGTCTAAATAGTAGTACTAGTAGCAGTAGTAGTAGTAATAGTAATATTAGTAATAGTAGTAGAAGTAGTAGTAGTACTAGTACTAGTAGTAGTAGGTGTGTGCGCCCAGCATGTGTCACCACCACCACCCGCACCCCCACCCCCACCCCCACCCCCACCCCGTCATCATCATTATATCCCCATCATCAATCCCTTAACCGCAAGGGTCGCTGGGGCACCACAGATGACTTTGCAACCAGTATCCTCTGTTCTCCACTTCCGGCAGTAGAGTCGGGGCCGTAGAGTGTGTAGAGCATTACCGAGTTGGCTTGCCCAGCGGTGGGGCAGCATGACGATCGGGTTGGATGCGTTACAAATCGCTCACCCATGCGTGCAATATTAATCCCACACCACACCCCCCCCCCCCCCGCGCGCACACCTACCCACCTGGGCTGTATTCACAGTATTGCGTTAATGGAGGAGTTGTTGAAATATCTTCAAATAAGCAGTGTATGCACATATATAACTGCATGTGGCACACATACATATACATACACATGTATGTATGTGTACATACATACATACATGCATACATGCATACATACATACATACATATGCATATACATGTGTGTATATGTGTGGACATATATATGTATATATTTATTTTAATTGATTTACATGTGTGTGTTAGGGGTACTGGGAGAACTGGTACTGAATTGTCACTGCTTACTCATGATAGCTTCATAGTGCTGCCTCACTTAGATACAGTGTTGTCAGCACCATGTCATGATCTTCCACTTGTCACATTACCTAGGTTGTCCACCAAGCCTTGTCCTATCCTGGTAATGCCCACTTCCATTAAAAGTAGCGACAGGTACCACCTGTTGTATGCCTTTGGTTTGGCTCGGCCGGTCACCGAACCAACCCCATCATACAAGGGAAGCGGGCGCCTTATTCCCTCTCCCACCCAACAGTGGTGTAGCTACGAGAACCTTTGTGGGAAGACAACCTTTGCAATAATGTCCACAATTGCCTTCCAGGCAAACTTCTATAACAAGTATAACGTATTAATACAGCGCCCACTCACGACTGCCGACTAACTAGAAAACACAAGCACCCCCGCACTGCTCTGTATGGCCCTGTCACACTACGACGCTTCTCGCCGGCGCGCCGTCAGCACGCAAAATATCTTCTACGTGTCGAGACACGTCCAACTTTTGGGCGGTTTGGGGAAAAAGATCGGCATCAGCGCAGCGCGTTATTCACACGCGGCCAACGTGAGTCGACGAGTGAGGGAAAAAAAAAGAAGTTTGGTGCGACGTGCTCATATGACCTTAGATGTTGGTAGGACATAAAACAACAAAGCAACCATTTGGCGCGACGTGTGGAGACGACCCTCACGCGCGTGCGGCGACTGCCTAGCATTCACATAACGTTATTCCAGCGCTGTCGACGTCCTTCTGACGTCGCCATAATATTGGAACCCGCGCGTTGATGCGCGTTGTGGGTCGTCGCGGTTTTTTGACATGCTTAAAACATTGAGCGACCAACTACACGTGCCGCCGTTTCTCGCCGACCGTCGCCGTCCATCAAGGTGTACCGACGCGTGCCTAACGCACGCGTAACGCTTCCCAACGTCTCGGCAAAAAGTGACACACGTCGACGCGCGTTGGAGAGAAACATCGTAGTGTGACAGGGCCATTACACGCTTGGTTGGTTGTCCTGGCAACATCTAGGGTTATATCAGGACGAGTACCGACTTGTGACAGTGCACACTCATGGTGACTTTATAGTGCTGCCCCACTGGGAAATCAGGTCGCTGGCACCATGAACTGATATCGAACTCAGTCACTGAGCTAACCACTGAGCTAACCAGTCCTTGCCCTATCCTATTAATGCTGAGCACCCAGGATAGGAAGCGACAAGTACCAAATTTAAAGTCATTGGTTTGACTCGACCGGGAACCGAACTCCCGACCTACCGCACCCGAGGCCCGCCCTTTACCGATTAGGCCAGCGCTCCCGGTTTGTTTACATGTTATGTAGGTGGGGTTGCTAGGTAACTGTGTAACACTTATTAACACGGTATATCACGCACAGCGCCGCTCCCACAAGAATGCAACCATTGTTCTAATAAAAGACTCAGTAATGACCGATAAAAGATTGCCCATTACCCTGCCATTAAGAAGAGCTGTCGTAAGTCATATCGCGGTGTCTACCCCAGAGTTGATTTTGGTTAATTAGGCTGGGGAAATTTCAATCGCGGACAATTCGTCTGTCTCACTCCACTGCTCATTGAGCTGTCCTAGTAATGCAGAGAACCAGGATAGGTAGTGGAAAGCATACATTGATTTGATTCGGACAGGGTTCGAATCCCACGATCTGGAAACATTGGGAAGCAGGCGCTCAACTTATTCGGCCATTCGATCTGGATGAGAGTGACTGTGTTTGTGTGTATGTGTATATATTATATGTATGTATGTATATACGTGTGTATGTATGTATATATATGTATGTATGTACATGTCTACATATGTATGTACGCGTGTATGTATGTATTTATGTATGTATGTATGTATGTATGTATGTATGTGTATATGTATGTATGTACATACGTCCGTCCATCCGTATGTATGTATGTATGTATGTATGTATGTATGTATGTATGTATGTATGTATGTATGTATGTATGTATGTATGTGCATCATTCTCCTGAAAACTGGCCAGAAGTGTCACATGGAGAGTTAAAATCTAATATTTGAATTTCTAACATTTTCTGGTTGCAAATGAAAGCTGGAAATCTCCCCTTTACATGTATGTAAAATTTAAATTGATGACACACAAATTAAAGGTGTAGTCCGTGATTAAGCTATGTCATGTGCCAGTATCAAATGTGTTGCTCAGACATGTTTAGCACACCACACAGTCTGCTTAATAAAAATCTAAGCAGATTTAAATAATTTCATACTGAGAAGCATATTAATCATGGCATAACATTCAGAAATATGTAGTGATTATATTGATAAAAAAACGAAGTAATTCCCAGCCATGCTTTATTATTCACTGAATAGTTAGTGTACAATAGTTGTTTGGCATCCAGACACCACTGGTTACATCTGTGATGGAAATTTGTAATGTTATTTCTAAAGATATCACATCATTTAAAAAATAAATTTAAGCATGCAGACATGTTAATAAATACTTCCTTTTGATTTGGGAACTGTTTTGTTTGATATATCAATGCAATACAATATGTTACTGTTAGTAAGGATCCAACCATATCCCATATGTCATGTTACAAATGGCTGACTGTAAAATGGGTTCTTTTGGTACAAAAACACTCCATAACTAAAAATACCAAAGTTGCAGGTGGTTTATTTTATTTCTGAACACGAATATGAACAGTATAAGGAACAAAATACGTAGGACGTTTTTTAATTGATGTTTTAAAATCCTATCCCATGCTGACCAGTATGCATGCATGCATGCATGTAAGCTATGTATGCATGCATCTTTGGGGCTTTATGACATAACTACATACATCCTAACATGACCGTAGATGTTGTTATGTATGTATGTATGTATGTAATGTATGTATGTAATGTAATGTAATGTAATGTATGTATGTAATGTTTGTTTGTTGTTGTTTTACATCCTAGCAACATCTAAGGTCATATCAGGACGGGTACCGACTTGTGACAGTGCGCACTCATGGCAACTTTATAGTGCTGTCCCACTGGGAAACCAGGCCGCCGGCACCATGACCTGGTATCCCACTCAGTCACATTATCCTGACACTGAGCACACCAGTCCTTGCCCTATCCTAATAATGCCGAGCGCCTGGCTAGGAAGCGACAAGTATCAATTTTAAAGTCATTGGTTTGACTCGACGGGACTCGAACCCACGACCCCACGATCTACCAGCACGGGAGACGGACGCTCCAACCCATTCGGCCATCCCGTCTGGTGGTATGTATGTATGTATGTATGTATGTATGTATGTATGTATGTATGTATGTATGTATGTATGTATGTATGTATGTATGTATGTATGTATGTATGTATGTATGTATGTATGTATGTATGTATGTATGTATGTATACATGTATGTATGTACGTATACACTATATCAACATCCCTTCCTGCCAAAGTTTGCAACAACTAAACAACCCCTCCCATATAAATATTAATAAAACAAACAGTAAAACAAACAAAAACAGGATGGGGAAGAAGGGAGGGGGGGAGGGAAAAAAACACCCAAAACAACAAGCATTTGCTTGTCTCCAGAAACACGAGAGGCAACCCGATTGTGGCCATGAAGGTCACAGGTGACAATCCGTGAAAAAGGAACAACGGAACCTGTGTTTGGCTGGCAACTTGAATTTCCCTCTCAAACCGGGTATCCTGCCCCGGGCTGCCCCGACCCCAGCGAACCTCTCAACGGCCGCACCAAGGCACTGAGCCAATGTCTCACATAGCCAAGTCGTCACCGCCGTGTGGCCGTACGATTTCTGAACCGGGGCTAGTGGGCGAGGAGGCCAAAGAGGCCAAGGAGGCCAGAGAAGCCAGAAAGGCCAGCTTGGCATGTCACACGCTGTATATATTACAATTAGAGGCACCAGACGGGATGGACGAATGAGTTGTGGGGCAGCACTATAAAGTCTCCATGAGTGCGCACTGTCACGTCCTGATATGACCGTACATGTTCCCAGGACGTGAAAACCCACAAACAAACTACAGTAAAATCTCTAACCGACCACCTCCATAGATTGACCACTCCCCTATATTGATCGTTTTATTTGGGTCCCAACTGATTTCCGACTGTAATGATATTTTTAAAACCCTCCCTAATCTGACCACCTCCCTAAATGGACCATATAAAGTCGGTCCCATGGTCGGTCGATTCAGAGAGATTTTACTGTATTGGGACAGGCAAACAGGCATCATCTGACAGCTTCGCCATCGGCCAGACAAAATCCATCTCTTCTGATATAATATATAAAAGGACTGCTGGTTCCTGAGGATTGTTTGTTTGATATGACCTTAGATCTTGCCAGGACGTAAAACAACAAACAAACAGACTGTGCACATGTAAGATCCCATCCTGCATATAGGGCACAGCGCATCCACCAATCAGAACGCATCGTATCAACCCTACATAATGCCTAGTACACACCTACCATTTGTGCGCAGCCACCTACCGTATACGATCTAAAACTGCCCGTTTCGCACACAAAAATCGCTATGTGCGCTCTCCACGCGCACACCTAGCGATTGCGATTCGCGCATAAAACCTCAGTTTTAGGGCTGGCCGATTACGATTGCGATTCGCGATTCGAAAAATTAATCGGCCCGTTTTCAGTTTTAAGCGGGTCGTGTCGAGTCGCGAGTTTTAGTGCGCGAATCCTATACGGTAGGTATCTACCAGGCATAAAGGCTATAAATAGAACTGTTCAAGGTAGCTTTTTATGGCAATTGTAATTGCTCTATCCAGTGATGTCGCGACGCATCATAAGCATGGTTTCCAGCAGAAAATAATTTGAGATTATGCAGAATGGAGGGTCTGGAGTTTGGGGGTCTGCAGGCTTTGTTGTCTCTGGCTCCTTGAAGGACCGTTAACAAAAAAATTATCCCAACAATTTGAGGGTAGAGTCGTACCCTCAGAAAATTTAAGGGTACAGAATTTTACCAATGTTACCCTCTGTTAAAAACCCTGATAAGGGATGGCACTTATTTCAGTAAGCCCACTATCAGTTGCACAACTTACTAAAAGTGTCCCCCAGCTCCACCATTTCCCGCCATCCCTTTCCTACCAGCTCTACCCATTACCCCCATCCCTTTCCAACCAGCTTCACTGTTTCCTGCCATCCCTTTCCTACCAGCTCTACCCATTACCCCATCCCTTTCCAACCAGCTCCACCGTTTCCCACCATCCCTTTCCTACCAGCTCTACCCATTAACCCCACCCCTTTCCTACCAGTTCTACCCGCCATCCCTTTCCTACCAGCTCTACCCATTACCACTATCGACAACCAGCTTCACCGTTTCCCGCCATCCCTTTCCTACCAGCTCTACCCATTACCCCATCCCTTTCCAACCAGCTCCACCGTTTCCCACCATCCCTTTCCTACCAGCTCTACCCATTATCCCCACCCCTTTCCTACCAGTTCTACCCGCCATCCCTTTCCTACCAGCTCTACCCATTACCCCCATCCCTTTCCAACCAGCTCCACAGTTTCCCACCATCCCTTTCCTACCAGCTCTACCCATTATCCCCATCCCTTTCCTACCAGCTCTACCGATTCCTGCCATCCCTTTTCTACCAGCTCTACCGATTCTTGCTATTCCTTTTCTGAATACTAGGGAGACCACCACTGTCCTTCAACAATTTTAACCAAGTTGTAAAATGCCATATGGGTTTAGGAAGGTTTTTTACAAATATATTGTTACAGTGGAATTGTATGGGCGATAATTTGGGACCCAAATAAAGCGATCGACATAGGGGAATGGTCGATCTGTGGAGGTGGTCGGTTACAGAGGTTTTACTGTATATTATGTCGACTAGTAAGGAGGACCCCCCCCCCCCCATGTAGATTCTACTTATGAAAGCAGGATAAGAAGCCACTATAGCACCATTATAAGCAATTCGTATAATGAGTGGATTTGGCGCGATAGTAGCATAGGTTTTCAAACATATGGCATAGTCGATATGGTTGGAAATAGGCTTGCTTGTTTGCTGAGGCTTTACCTCTTCGCAACATCTAATGTCATATTAAGAGGGCTACCGACTTGTATCAGTGTGCACTGGTGACGACTCGGATACCGGGCCATTGGCACCATAAAACGATATCCCACTCAGTCACATAATACTTATACCAAAGCAAACCAGTCCATGCCCTATTCTAGTGATGCTGACTACCATGCAAGGTAGCAATAGTTATATATTTTCAAAGTGATTGGTTTGATTCGACCAGAGTTTGAACCCCCACCCCTTCACCCACACCCCAGCCTGCTTTCTCTGGTTCGTTAGAGATAGTGTTATCGACAGTGAATAGCTTTTGAATAAAAATTGGTTATGCTTTGTTTGTTTGTTGTTGTTTTTATGTCCTAGCAACATCTAAGGTCATATCAGGACGGGTACCGACTTGTGATGGTGTGCACTCATGACGACTTTATAGTGCTGCCCCACTGGAAGACCAGGCCGCCAGCACCATGACCTGATATCCCACTCAGTCACATTATTGTGGTGTTCTCTGTGGCAGAGTGGTTAGAGTGTCTGACTTTTTTCTAGGTCGGACTCCTAATCTGAAGGTCGGTGGTTCGATTCCCCATGCCCCCACCTCTGCCAATTTGGATTTCCACCGCTGTGTATAACTTACAGCGTCATCAAAGGCCAGTTGCTCTCATACCATGTCTATGTGGTGTGGGAGGTTAAAAATCCCTTGGGTCGGTAAAAGTGTAGGCTCGGGCTTTCTATCGACAAACTGTCTAATGGTGAAAACAAGTCTAGTCAGACTTATCCATAATAGGCAGTATAAATCTTCAAGAAAAAATCCTGACACTGAGCCAACCAGCCCTTGCCCTATCCTAATAATGCCGAATGCCAGGCTAGGAAGTGACAAGTATCAATTTTTAAGTCATTGGTTTGACTCGTCCAGGTTTCAAACCCACGACCCCACGATCTACCAACACGGGAGACGGATGCTCTAACTCATTCGGCCATCCCATTGGTTATGCAACTGAACTGCCAACCATAGAAGTGTCGGACAGCCATGTAATTATTGGCCTCCCTCCCCATCTCCCAAGTCTCCACACACGCATGCACGCACGACACTGTCCGGTTGTGTACGGCGATGTTCGGGTACCGTCCGGTAACCATCCAGCGGTGTCCGGTACAAGTTTTGAACACGCACAAAACTTCTCCCGGACACCGCCGGACTGGTGTCTGGTTGGTGTCCGGTACCCGTCTGGTACCCATCCGGTACCCATCCGTACATGTCCGGTACCCATCCGTTGGTGTCCGGTTTGTCCATTTTGTCTGGTACCCATCGGTTACGTGTCCGGTTCTCGTCCGGTTCTCGTTCGGTACATGTATGGTACATGTACGGTACTTATCCAGTTGTCCGGTGCCAATTAACCCAATTTTACACGCAATTTTGATACATTTCGATAGATTTCTTCACCGGACAACACCTGACTAGAAAATTCTTTGTCCGGTGAGGTGTGACAATGACTTAACATTCTTGATAGCATGATAGGTCTGATTAAAAAATAGATGACATAACAAGCGTGATAAGGAAGGCGATGATAATGTAGTAGTCTGCACTGACCTCTCAGGCAAGGAGCCGCATAGACAGGTAGGCGTGGGTAGTGTGTTGATATCAGGGAGCCTAGGTGGTGTAATGGTTAGCACACTGGCCCGGGAATGCAAAGAGATGTGGGTTCGAATCCTGCTCTAGCGCAATATTTCCCATTTTCATCACCCCCCACGACAATAACTTTAGCCATTTATTTTACATTAAAGCAGACAACATTTCTATTGTAGACAATTACTCTTCCTCACTCCGTTACTCCTTTCCTCACCCAGAAATCAACGCTCAGCACCCAGCAAGTGTCAAATATAAAATTTCAAAGTCTGTGATCTAACTCGGTCAGAGGTCAAACCCACGATCTCCCACGAGAGAGAAACAAAAGTATCAAAGGGGAGCCCTACTCATTCGGCCATCTTGTCTGGCGGTGTTGAAAGACTTTCAGTTCAACCTCTCAGTGTAGGCGACTGTAGAGGCTGGCAGGGCTGACAGCACCAAATTACCATGCATCTTCACTACATACAGACGTGACCATGTCGGACCACTACACAAAATTACCCCGCCCCCCCACAGACACACACAACCCTCCCCACTCCACTACCGGGTGCGGTGGCCGAATCGGTGGAGCGCAGGCCTTGCGTGTGCGGAAGGTCGGGAGTTCGGTTCCCAGTCGATTCAAACCACTGACTTGAAATTGATACGTGTCGCTTCCCAGCCATGCGCTCGGCATTAATAGGATAGGGCAAGGACTGGTTAGTTCAGTGTCAGGATAAGGTGACTGGGTGGGATATCAGGTCATGGTGCTGGTGGCCTGGTCTCCCAGTGGAGCAGAACTATAAAGTTGGAATGAGTGTGCAGTGTCACAAGTCGGTACCCGTCCTGATATGACCTTAGATGCTGCAAGGACGTAAAACTCCAACAACCAACACACATACGAGACCATGTTGGACCACTACACACAATTATCCCCCCCCCCCCCACACACCCCACAACCTTCCCCCCTTCCACCTGCTGACATCACAAAGCGCCAGAAGTATCTCTGACAAACCACCACATACAGACAAGTGCCAGCACACAGGCCGTCAAAATGTCACATAGTCAGCTTAGACGTGATTGACTGTTTGATGCGACTGTTGGCGGGAAAGTCATATTGTGCCAATTGTCTACAATAGAAATTCCATGTGCTTAAGAATAGAATGAAGGGTCAACAAGCTGGTGTTATCACCTCTCTTATCAGATCTTTTATGTCACCGTTCTTATCAAATCTATGCTGAAGTGTTAGAAGTTGTGAGCCAACGGGGTGGGAGAGAAAGGAACAGTGGTTACTGCCTGATCCAGACACAAATGATATTATTATTACATGAAAGACCATAGCCAAAATCAAAAAGAATGAGTCAAACCAAAGACTTTGAAATTGACACTTATCGCTTGCTAGCCTAGCGCTCGGCATTAATAGGAGAGTGCAAGGACTGGTTAGCTCAGTGTTAGGATAATGTGACTGAGTGGGATATCAGGTCATGGTGCTGCCGGCCTGATTTCCCAGTGGGGCAGCACTATAAAGTCACCATGAGTGCACACTGTCGCAAGTCAGTACCCGTCCTGATATGACCTTAGATGTTCCCAGGACGTAACACTCCAATAACCAACCAACCAACCTATCTTCAACTAGATCTTTAAATCTATGGTGGCACCACATTTTGACTATGGGGATATAATCTTCATGGGAGGTAGTAAGACGTGACTACATAAACTGCAGAGGCTCGAAAATAGAGCACTAAAAATATCAGAGCTGCATAAGATAGCATGAGTAGGATTCCTCCAAAGTAGGCAACAGGATCACCTAAAATTGTATGCATACAACAAATCTCGAACCAAGAAAAACAGGAGGTTACAAACAAGGTGCACAAGAACTTGAAGAAGCAATGATGGCCCGTTACTAGCAATGGTAAAATCACAATGCAATACATATGATCGCGGTGTAGCTAACATGAGTGCCAATATTTCGAATAGACTTCCAGCTGCTACATGAAATGCAGAAAACATATCAGAAACTACTAAAAAAATAATGTAACCTAGAAATACAGATGATGTTTAAATGGATTAACACAAAGTATAGTGAAAGCTGGATTTTGGATTGTTTGCAATCTACAAACAGCTACAAAACATAAATAAGAAGCAAGAAAAACTAAATTAATACTAAAACTAAATTCCAAAGAATTTGAATCAAATCGGACTAGTGCTGTCCAGCGGCGAAAACAAGTATTAACACACTTATCTGTTATGAGCAGGTTAAATAGATTCATCACCAAAGAAACCCACAAAAAACTGATAACTGTGCATCCAGGCTGATGCTATCCTGATAGAGACGGAGCGATAATCTGTTTTGTTTTTGTTTGTTTGTTGTTTTATGTCCTAGCAACATCTAAGGTCATATCAGGACAGCCACCGACTTGTGAGAGTGCTCACTCATGGCGACTTTATAGTGCTGCCCCACTGGAAGACCAGGGTGCCAGCACCATGAACTGATATCCCACTCAGTCACATTATCCTGACACTGAGCCAACCAGTCCTTGCCCTATTCTAATAATGCCGGGTGCCAGGCTAGGAAGCGACAAGTATCAATTTTTAAGTCATTGGATTGACTCGACCAGGGTTCGAACCCATGACCCCACGATCTACCAACACGGGAGACGGACGCTCTAACTCATTCAGCCATCCCGTCTGGTCCGAGCGATAATCAAATGAAATAACGATAGTTTCTACGTTGGAAAATTGTCAGGGGCTCGTCTGTCGGTAACAGGAGTTGAGGAAAACTAGTAGTACTGTCCTACCACAAGTCCTACTAACACCACAAAAAGGAATGAAGAGGGGTTGGGGGAGTAAAACAGGATAAGGCGTGATATACCGTGGCACCGTAGTGGGTTTATGTGTGGGTTCTATTGAGTTAAATGTCCCATGTTGCGGGTTTCAAGGGACATTTATTACCGAATGTCCCACCGTGATTCATTACACCCATTTCACTTAAAGGCAAACTTGTTAAAACGCCAAGCTTATCTAAATTAAAATCTACGCAGTGCTTCTATCTCAAATGAATTCAAACACCTGAACAGAGCAACTGAGATATATATACGCTTAGGACTCTTGTCGCTTTCATCGTGAACAATTAGTTAAAATATCAAGAACCAGGGAATAAATATTAATAGTATTAAAGAAAGTATTAAAGAAAGTAGTACTACTATTACACGTAGAAGAATAAGTGTAAATTTGAAAATAAAGCTCTCCCAAAATACAGATACCATGTAGCAATTATGGATGGTACTTATAGCTAAGCTAACCCCAAAATACCTAGAATAAATATTTAAATACAATGACAACATTTTTTTTTTTTTTAAAGGCACGATAGACTTGAAACATTCAGAGTGGCTATATTATAACTTAACATAAAGTTTAAATATTTTCACAATTTATGCGCATTTGTTCTGCCTAAATCCGCCCCCCCCTCCCCCCCCCCCCGCCAAGGAAAATGAAAACTGATGAGATTTGTGAAGGCTATAATTAGAACATCAGCTACTGCCTTAGGGGTTATCCAAAGTTGCCAAAATGTTCATAGTATTAGTACTACAAAGAGTATTGTCATTACAGTATATCATACCCCCCCCCCCCCCCCCCCCCCACAGACAAATATGGTTGGTTGTTGCAGGGTAAGGACTGGTGGCTCAGTGTCGGGATAATGTGATTGAGTGGGATATCAGATCATGGTGATGGCGGCCAGGGCAGAACTATAAACTTGCCATGAGTGTGCACTGTCCCAAGTCGGATACACGTCCTGATATGACCTTAGATGTTGCCAGGACGTAAAGCTCCAACAACCAACCAAACCCTACATGAAGTCACGTGATCATGCCCACTGCGTGTGTGTCGGTGATGGTGGAGTGTTTGCTGCGCAGACTCAGTGAGCGTGTGAGGAAATGTGAGATCATCTCTGACGCACACAAGCTAGCGCGTGCCCAGGGATAAACAAGCGTAAACAGCAGTGGTTATGTGGCGATAATCTCAAAACACACAGCGAAAAGGCGTCAACAGTGCCCCAATAAAACTCAACTCCACTGGTTAACGAAGAAGACGGCATAGGTAATTGTTAATTTCACTTAAACCACTTCTATGAAGCTAATATTTGCCCATTGCAAACAGCACGGTTAAACAAAATAAATAAATAAATAAACATCATCAGGTGTTTTTGTTTTCAAAGGCTTCAGATTGTATCCGGATAAACCAATTTTTATTAAACAAAACACAAAGTTTCTGCAGCTTTCATCCCCATCCCCATCCACACTCCCCACACCCACCCCACTCCACTCCTACACCCACCTCACTCCTACACCCACCAAGACACTCATCCCCCCACACACACACACACCCCAACCCCACACATCCCATACACACCCACCACACTCTTACACCCACCCCAACACACTCATCCCATCCATACACAGACACCCCACCCCCATCCCATACACACCACACACCCCTACACCCCACTACACACACACTCCTCACCCACCCCCCACCATCCACACCCCAACAACACCCAACATCCCATACACACCCACCACACTCTTACACCCACACCAACACACTCATCCCATCCATACACATAGACACCCACCACATCCCATACACACACCACCCCCTACACACACCCCACCCCCTACACACACACCCCAACACACTCATCCCACACACACACACTCCTACACACCCACTCCACCCATACACACACAGTTGTTTAAGCAGGGGACGATTGGTCTTCCTCATTCCACTGCTCCTTGCCCTATCCTAATAATGCCGAGCGCCTGATTAGGAAGCGACAAGTATCAATTTTTAAGTCATTGGTTTGACTCGACCAGGGTTCGAACCCACGACCTACCAGCACGGGAAACGGACGCTCTAATTCATTAGGCCATCCCGTCTATTAAATTTACATTTTTATTATCATTACTGCTATGTTGATTACTGTTATTATCATCATCATTATTATCATTATTATACGTCCTGATATGACCTTAGATGTTGCTGGGACGCAAAACAACAAACAAACTCATTATTATAGGTGTTTTGCTGACAGGAAAATGTAAAGGAAAGTTTGTTTTATTTAATGATGCCTCTAGAGCACATTGATTTTTATCATCGGCTATTGAAACATCAAACACGTGGTCATTCTGACACATTTCTTTGGAGAAAACCCGCTGCTGCCACATAGGCTACTCTTTCCGATAAGCAGCAAGGGATCTTTTATATACACTTTCCCACAGACAGGACAGCACATACCACATACTTTGCTGAACCAGTTGTGGACCACTGGTTGGAACAGAAAATAGCCCAAACGGTAAATGTGTCCACACCTTCACAGGATACCCTACCGCCTGAGCTACGTCCTTCTCCCTCCGAGAAAATGTGATCAAATGATTAATGGTCCGACAAATGATTAATTGTCCGACAGGTGATTAATTGCAGAGCGCTCGCTGTCGCCTAATGCCCGGTACACACCTAGCGTATACGATCGTTTTCCCCGCACCCACCTAGCGTATACGACCTAAAACTGCCCAAAAATCGTGAGGTGTGCACTCCCCTAGCACACCTACCGATTGCGATTCACGACTAAAACTCATTTTTTAGGGCTAAAACGGTAGGTGTGCGCTAGCACTACGATTGCGATTCCCGATTCGAAAAATGAATCGGCCCGACTTCAGTTTTAAGCTGATCGGGAGTTTTAGTGCGCGAATCCTATACGCTATGTGTGTACATGGCATTAGTTTCACCCCCCTCCCCCAACTCACACACACACACACACACACACACACACACACACACACACACACACACACACACACACACACACACACACACACACCACACAGGTGAGTGGTGCTGTGTGTGTGCATTGTCTACCCCGTGGCTCCCATTCTCTGCCCCTCCCACACCCACTGACTGGCGGCAACCTTTGTACCTTTGTGTGTGGCACATCTCCGGCTCTGTTGGGGGGGAAGGACCCTGGGATACCCTGGAATACCCTGGAGACGGGAGAGCTTTACAAGGTTGCATCAGCCACTGTAGGTCAGATACCCTCGCAGTCGTCGTCAGACACACCCGACGCCTACGCACTGCCAAGCTGTGCTCGGCAGGCAGCTACAAAAAAAAGTCATTCTTGTTTTATTTTTAATCAACAGGGGTCTTAAAAAATATAAGAAGAAAAAAAGACCACCCGACGTTATAATAAAAATACCGGATGGGAGAGCCGAATTAGTTGAGCGTCCGTTTTGGTGGACCGTTTTGGGATATCGTAGGATTCGAACCCTGGACGAGTCAAACCAATGACTTAAGAATTGATACTTGTCGCTTCCAAGCCAGGCGCTCGGCATTATCAGGATATGTCAAGGACTGGTTGGCTCAGTGTCAGAATAATGTGACTGAGTGGAATATCAGGTCATGGTGCTGGTGACCTGGTTTTTCCAGGGGGGCAGCACTATAAAATCACCATGTATGCACACTCTCACAAGTCGGTACCCATCCTGATATGACCTCAGATGTTGCCAGGACGTACAACTTCAACAACCAACGAACTATGATAGTAATTCTATTCCATTTGGGATAATTGGTCTACACATATTTCAAATTAAAAAAAAAAATCAAGTAACTTTGGAAATGTTACCTGAAAGGATGGTTGTTTTGTGTTTGTTTTATTAAACGGAGAAAAAGAACCAATATATGAGGTCATTATCGTTAACACCTGAATGGCTATTCACCATCAAAAGAATGACAATGTACTGAATAGTTTACGTCAGAACTAGTAAGGCTAAATTCACCCCACCGCCCACCCTATCTAACAACCGGACGTGGTGGCCGAATCGGTAAGAGCGCAGACTTCCCGTGCAGAAGGTCGGGGGTTCGATTCCGCATCGAGTCAAACTAATGACACACACACACTTGATAATTGTCGCTACCTCGCCTGACGCTCAGTATTGCTATGGTCTGACAAGGATTGGGTTTGCGCAGTATCAGGATAATGTGACTGAGTGGGATGGGATATCACGTCATAGTGGCGGCGGTCTGGTCTCCCAGTGGGGCAACACTATAATAGTCATGTGTGCACTGTCACAAGTTGGTACCTGTCCTGAGATATGACCTTCGATGTTACTAGAACGTAAACCCT
This sequence comes from Branchipolynoe longqiensis, assembly GCA_030323885.1. Taxonomy (NCBI): domain Eukaryota; kingdom Metazoa; phylum Annelida; class Polychaeta; order Phyllodocida; family Polynoidae; genus Branchipolynoe; species Branchipolynoe longqiensis. Next base: position 27,490,546 of record CM059192.1, read on the forward strand.
ACCCAAACACCCCTATACCTCACATTTCCAGGAATGCCGTGCTACTGGTGAAATGTGAAGCTTAAACACTATTAGCATTACACCAACAAGGGTACCGAGACGCTGGGGACTAGGGGTGCAGGTACAGGTCCATATTCCCTTACCCCAAATGTTTAAAAAAAAAAAATTAAAAAGAAATTCTTTCTGTCCAGTATATACATCCTGATATGACCTTAGATGTTGCTAGGACGTAAAACAACAACAAACAAACAAACAAACATAAACCATAATATATAGAGTATATTTGGTCTATAATTATCTGCATTATACGAATATTATTAGGATGGAACGGTCTCCGTCTTGTAGGTCTGTGTATGGATTCTATCTAACCCACAACCCTCCATGTCTGTGCGCTGGACGGTGAGTGCGAGCAGGTACAGCGACTTGGGGCTCGCTGACAGCGCAGTAAGGTAGGGAGTTGGCGCGCTGCTTCCAGCATCCAACGGTCCCCCCCGCCCCTTCATTTATCGGAATATTACACTATAAATAAACTGTAATACCCTGTGTATTTATCCCACTTAGTGTGAACATTCATGTTTAAACTGCAGTATTAATGTTTTGATAAATACCTATATTCTGAAATGAGAAAAATGTTGAATTCTGAACTATAACTGGGCCCAAGGATTTCGGATATGGTAATATAGACCTGGACTTGACACCTGATTGGATGGCCACTTAAAGTTGCATAATCCGATTCTTTTGAGTTTCTGCTATTTTCTGAGATAAATATATGAGGCTGTCTCAAAAGGTGCTAAGTAATTTGGGACAAAACTTTGTCCATTGTAACGATCAGCATACTATCTGCTTATGCATTTGCTCAGGATAAACTGATTTATGGTGTTTCATAATCCCAATAGAATACGTATTGATTTGAAGCAAATGTCCTTGTGTTTTCAGTGTAACCGTTTATGTGCTATTTGGTGTCAATCATTATGTGGACACAAAAAAAAGAGTTATACCTTTTGAGACAGGCTCATGTTATACTAATCGTTATAATCCACTTTACTTTAGTTTGAAGTAACTTTAATTTTACATGGCTAAGTTTGGAGATATTTGACGTCAAAACATGCCAAAATAATTTTGGCAAGCACACCAAAACTCTGACATCATAGACTTCAGTAGTAACGGGTTTGCTTCTAGGCAGCAACAAATGCTTAATAAGTTCAGAAGTGTCTAAGTTGAATATGTAGAATCAAATCGAGATAGGGGTTTTGGTTTTAAAAATTTGATGTTTTCATCGGACTATGCAACTTTAAGTGAGGAGTAAACGATGTTGCCCCAAGCTGCTCAGCCATCCAATACCCACATGACGACTCTACTGTTGTGTTCTCTTATTGGTGTTTGTTTTTGTGTTTCTAACGGTAACCTGCGTCAGGCCCACACACAGACATGTATGGCTCCCCTGTACTATACACTTAGTCATCAGGCCCTTACACTGACATGTATGGCTCCCCTGTACTAAACTACTATAGGCTTAGTTGGAAATGCACGAGGGAACAGGTCCCATTTACAAACAATACACTGCTGAGTGTTCTACATGTGTGTGGTGCATATATAATATGCATTAACCCTGTTCATGTGTACATAATATGTGTATTATGTGCGTAATGTGAACATTATGTACATATTTTGCATTCATATGAATCATATATTATATATATATATATATATATATATATATATATATATACACATACATACACATATATATACACATAAATGTGATGCATAACGTGTTATACGATTATAAAGATACAAAAGGGAATACAGTAAAACCTCTCTAACTGACCACCTCATCCCTATATCGATAATTTATTCACCCACTATGCATCTGGATATATTATATATATATATGGTCAGAAATGCCACATTTGGAAGTGAAATGAAAGATTGATAGAACTTCCATTTATATATATATATACGATTTTATGTACGTAATGAATATATATTATGTGCATAATAAATACACATTATGTACATATTTCATATGTAATAATCTACATTTTCTATCCATTCAAGTGAAGATCTGCGCATGTAAATCCCCCTCTCCCAAAAAAAGCCCCGTAAAATCGAAGTGAATAAGCGTAAACTAAAAATGTGGTTCTTACAGGTCTTGATCTCATGAGCCGGCACCATACAGAAGCGCTGGGAGTTAAGGCACCTCAGGTTGCGAGGCACACAGATAGGCTTTGGGTTCGTGTAGATCCAGGGGAACGGGTACAGGTACGGCATCCACGGCACCGCCACCATCATGTAGTTGGGCATCGGGAAGGGTGGTGCTCCCCAGCCTGGAGGGGCCGGCGCGCTTGGCCATGCCGGGTGCCAGGTAAGGCCCCAGTCACCGGTCAGCTGGTGCAATTGCGGCTCGTGCTGGTGCTGATGCGAGCCAGGCGGTGGACCCGAGCTAGTTGTCTCTGGGTGGTACTGGATCGACAAGCTGATGTCCGTGTCAGTCAGGTCGAGGTACACGGCATTCGGGAAGGCCACCTTGCGCCTCGATTTGGTCTTGGAGAAGATGTTGGCGACACTAACCGTCACCTTCCCTTTACCCGTTATGATGACCTCACAGGGTGGGCTGTTACCGCTGCTGCTACTGCTGCAGCTGCTGTCACTGTCCGACTGCTGGTCTTCGGTGTTAGACGATTTGGCTTCAGATGTGCTTTGGCGGGCATCACCGAGTGGACCGTTCAGCTGGAGGCTGGCATATTGAGCATACGCAAAGTAGGCAATGCACTCGGGGCACTCGTAAGGTGCACAGTCATAGCGAGTGATGTGGTGGCCGGAGGTGAACTGAGTCAGGTACTCAAGTTCTTCATTACCGAGCTCCTCATAGAGGGACTCTCCGCCGGAACTCAGCTCAGACTCCTCGGCTATGGACTCCGACTCCGAACTGGAGACTATCGACGAGTGTTCAGAGCGTTCAAGGTCATCTGAAGGATCATCACTGTCGGCTGTTGTGCCTCCACTGGCTGACGAACTACTCTTTGCTCCACTACGCAAATCGTTGCAGATGAGATCAATGTTCTCACTGCCAGGGAGGAGTCCGAGAATGTGGTGCAGGCCACCAGAGGTACGGGACTGTTCTTTGTCGCTAATGCTGCCTTGGCAGTTGACGGAGTTGTTGAGAAAGAACGATACCGACTTGTCATTGGCCAGACGCATATACTCTTCCAGGTTTTGGATTGGCAGTGAAGACCGCCATTCCTTCTGATGGACACGCTCTATGGCTGACAGGAAAGCATTGAAGTTCTTATCATCGCGAATAGACGCGAGAGATGTGGGCCACTTGGCTGTGGCGAGGTTGGAGGGTTTGCTGCATGCTGCCTTACTGTAATGAGGGGGCTTGGGCAGGTTCCGATCAACCGCCACATCACCGTGGGGATTGTTGACAGGAATCTTGGCCATCGCCGTTGGAACACGGTAGCTCTTTCGGCTTTTTCTTCTGCCACCACTGCCATCATCAGAGCTGATATCCTCTGAATCAAGATCCGAAGATTTTGGGCTTGAGCGCCACTTGTTCTTTACGCTAACTTTAATGGTGTCCTGAAGGCGAACAACAATTGGAGAGTTCAGTCGGATGCGTGTCACCTTGCGGCGCTTCCGGCCACGCTGCGCAGGTTCCCTCACCAGCGTCTTGGAACGTTCTCGCATGCAGTCGACACATGACATGCCTTCCAGTCGAAGCTGAAAGTTTTCTTTGTTGACCACTTCGAGGCCCGCCATGGAGATGTTCTCCTGTTGATGCCGGCTGCCGCCGACGTGACACTGAGAGTTGCTGCTTTTAGCCCTACCAGTCTTTCCCATGGTGATGCTTCAAGGCGCCATGCCGAAAGTCATTGTGCGAGTTCGCTTGTGAGAAAGCAGAAAGCACAAAACCTGTGACAATATTCCGAACGGTGATTTTGACCGACAGCTATCCTGGTGTGATTACTGTAGCTGGTACTGAAACACAAACAGAAAAAGTGAATTAGCGACTTGTCAATTACATAATTAAGTATAATGCAAAAACAATAAAATTAATAGTGGGTTGGAGAAAAGCCTAGCCTACATCATACGCGAATCTAGGTCAGCCCGTAAACGCCTCTCAATGAACTTACATATGCACCAATTACATTCATCTCATTACAATGTACACTCAGTAATGAAATGAACTGTAGTAGTAATTTTCTCATCATGACTATATTAGGACAGCAAAGGCAAAAACCGGTTTGCTTGAATAAAAACGGGGAGAAAATAGCTCCAGAAATACCCCGGTCATTTAATGCATTGTTATTAGACGAAAACAGGATATGCACAAGCTAAACTACTTCAGCTGCCATCAACAGTAGGTCCCAACATTACTGTGCATAAACAACTAACTAGGTATACTCCCACGAGGGGGAACCGGGCGCGGTGGCCGAATCGTTAGAGCGCGGGCCTCGTGTGCGGAAGGTCGGTTCATGGTCAAGTCAAACCAATGACTTATATTAAAATTGATACTTGTCACTTCCTAGCCTGGCGCACGTAATTAGTAGGATAGGACAAGGACTGGTTAGGTCAGTGTCAGGATAATGTGACAGGGGGATATCGGCTCATGATGCCAGTGGCTGATTTCCCAGTGGGGCAGCACTATAAAGTCGCCATGAGCGCACACTGTCACAAGTCAGTACCCATCATGATATGACCTTAGATGTTGCCCGGAATTAAAACTCCAACAACCAATTAACCAACCCACGAGGGGCACGGCAGACAGAGCGTTCAACCCATGATTGATTGATTAGTGATGTACACTGGCAGCAGCAAAGACTATTCACCTATTTAGTTACTTTGGTTTCACACACAAAATGAAGTGTTGATCACATTTATGTTTACATTAAAATTGACACGGGGTTCTGCAAAATTAATCTCAGGCGTAATTTTTAAGCGCTCTCTCTCCGAAGAGAATAGAATAGAAGCCTTATCTCATAACCCTATAGATAACAGCACTCTTGCTAGTGCGATGACCCTCTACACTCACTGATTACTCAATCCTTACCCAAGTTGTCCTAGTTTTTGGGTTCCGAACTTTATTAAGTATGCCACCATATACTAGCACTAACAGTTCATCGTTCATTTTTGCCAAGACTAACATTTCCCCGAAAATCCACATTCACACTAACAATCATATCCTCATTTCAACAACACTGCAATTCCAAAGATTCCACAGTCAACGCAGATAGAATCAATCGAAATGAAAAAGCTGGCAGGTAGCACATATTTTGATTGGGAAATAAAATTTGATAGCTACAGTAAAACCTCTCTAACCGACCACCTCCACAGATCGACCACCCCTATATATTGATCACTTTATTTGGGTCCCAAATGATCGACCATACAATACCATCCCTAAAGCGACCACATCCCTAAATGGACCATTTAAGGTCGGTCCCAGGGTCGGTCGATTTAGAGAGGTTTTACTGTACAACAACCCCCCCCCCCCAGCCCCAAAACTGACAAATCTCTCACTTTTAATGGAAATTATTAACATGTGGTGTGGCCTTGTGCGCAGATCAGGAGCCGGTATTCACTATGACAAGGCGAGTGTAGACTCCCACATGCTAAATGTACTGATGAATGCCTTAATTACTAAAACGAAACGCCCCCCCCCCCCCCCCACCGTCCATTGGAACAGAGTTCAGAACAGCAGCGCACCGTTACACCAGACTGGCCCCAACCCCCGTTCTTCACGACCCCGGCGCCTCCTCGTGTCGAGGTGCCGAACCATGAGAATGCACTTGGTGCGGAAGGTCACGGGTCGCTCACTCAGCATTAACTTAAAGTTGCATAGTCCGATGAAGCATCAAATTTTCAAAACCAAAACACTGACCTCGATTTGATTCTACAGTTATTAAGCATTTGTTGTCACATAAAAGGGCATATGGAGTCAATTTAATAGAACCTGTTACTGCATAACCCTATGGTGTCAAGAGTTTTTTTGGTGTGCTTGCCAAAATTTATTTGGCATGCTGTCACTTCAAATATCTCCAAAGTTAGCCATTCAAACTAAACGTTACTTCAACCTAGAGTGAAGTAGCTTATAATGATCAATCTAATGTAGTTATCTCAGAAAATGACAGAAACTCAAAGCCATCGAACTATGCAACTTTAACCCAACAAGAAATACGCCATCTACCGACTCCAGTTAAAGTCCGTACAGTTATGCCTGATAACAATAAACTCTGGTGCATTTAAAGCACTGAATCGGGCTATTACCCAGTGCCTGCTACCTAACTGAAAATACTGAATCACCCATTACTAAGCGCACGCTATCTCACTCAAAGCACTGAATCACTCATTACTAAGCGCACGCTATCTCACTGAAAGCACTGAATCCACCCATTACTAAACGCATGCTATCTCACTCAAAGCTCTGAATCCACCCATTACTAAGCACACACTATCTCACTCAAAGCACTGAATCACTGATTACTAAGCGCACGCTATCTCACTCAAAGCACTGAAGCCACCCATTACTAAGTGCACGCTATCTCACTAGAACCACCGAATCCACCCATTACTAAGCGCACGCTATCTCACTGAAAGCACTGAAGCCACCTATTACTAAGTGCAAACTATCTCACTCAAAGCACTGAATCACCCATTACTAAGTGCCTTCGATCTCACTCAAAGCACTGAATCCGGTCATTACCCAGTGCCCAATACATAACCCAAAGCACTGAAGCTGTCATTACCTAATACATGCTATCCCACTCAAAGTAACCACTGATCTCACTCAAAGCACTGAATCAGCCATTACTAAATGCACTCAATCTCACTCAAACCACTGAATATGGCCATTACTAAGTGCACTCAATCTAATTCAAACCACTGGATACTGTCATTTCTAAGTGCACTCAATCTCACTCAAAGCACTGAATACGGCCATTACTAAGTGCACTCAATCTCACTCAAACCACTGAACATGGCCATTACTAAGTGCACTCAATCTCACTCAAACCACTGAACATGGCCATTACTAAGTGCACTCAATCTCACTCAAACCACTGAACATGGCCATTACTAAGTGCACTCAATCTCACTCAAACCACTGGATACTGTCACTACTAACTGCACTCAATCTCACTCAAACCACTGAATCCGGTCATTAGCCAGTGCCACGCGACCTAACTCAAAGCACTGAATTAGCCATTACCCAATGCATGCTATCTTGAGCACTTAAACCACTGCATCCAGCCATTACAAAGGGTACTCGATCTCACTCAAACTACTGAATTCAATTAATTTTGCCAAGCGTGCGGTGACAGGTTCTATTAAATTGACTCGGTATTCTCTTATATAGGACAAAAAATGCTTAATAACTGTATCAGTATCTAAGTTAGATATGTAGAATCTAATCTAGATAATTGCTTTGGTTTCGAAAATTTGATGTTTTCATCGGACTATGCAGCTTTAAAACTCCATAGTCCGATGAAAACATCAAGTTTTCAAAACCAATGCAATTACCTAGATTTGATTATAAACATAAACATATCTAACTTAGATACTGGTGCACTTATTAAACATTTGTCACCACATTGAAGGAAATACCGATGCAATTTAAGAGAACCTGTTACAGCTGATGCTTGCCAAAATTAATTTGGCATGATTGTACTTCAAATATCTCCAAAGTTAGCCATTTAAAATAAAAGTTACTTCAAACTAAAGTTAGGTAGGTTATAGTGATAAATCTAATATATTTATCTCTGCAAATTCCAGAAACCCAAAACCATCGGACCATGCAACTTTAAGATAACCCGTGTAGACCACAACCGTTGCTAGAGGACATAACCCAGTTGCCAGGTAAATACCAGCGAGCCGCGGCGTTTTGGGAATCACATGGTCTCGGCTGCAGACAGTACCAGACAGAACCGAGACGACGCGCGTTCAGTCAGTTACCGACACCGACTACACAGAAGCAAACTGGGAACGCGCCGGTGTCGCGGTTTAAATTCTCAGTGGGTTTAGATTCTATGCCTGGGGTTCTGCACAGGCATCAAAATCTAACGGCATTTCAGCGTATTCGATTAATCAACTCGGGTGACCCGAGCGACTTTTTGACGCACAAATGTGACATCATCGCTCCTATCCAACCCCAGCCAAGAGGTGGGTAACTGGGGTCGGGACTTTTTGCACACGGCACGTGTTTTTGTCAACTCCACTCACAGTGTTCTATTTTAATTTCTAGCAACTCAGGTGACCCGAGTCGCCAGGGTCGTGTTAATCGAATATGCGCATGCGTAGAACCCAGAGCATACTCTAAACCCACTGAGAATCTAAACTGCGACACCGGGTCTAATCCGGGTTCAGGGACCGCGACACGAGGTGGGTTAGTTGTCCTGGCAACATTTGAGGTCATATCAGGACAGACCACGAGGTGGGTGAGACAATTAAGGAGACGGCATCGTGCTGGGCATAGAACCGGATGTGTCGTCAGGCGGGCTGGTCACGTGGGGAGAGTATACAAGTATACGAAAAGGAAGCAGTAACTCTAGGCAGCAGTGTACTCTGTGTGTCACTATGTGTGTGTGTGTATGTGTGTGGATTGATTGATTGATTGGTGGTTGCTTTACGCCGTATCGGCAGCATAGGCCATATTCACGGCGAGAAATGTTTGTTTTTTGTTCAAACCATCGCTTTTACATGTAAAAGCAGACAATCAATTAGGTGGATATGGATGTATGTTCTTGAAGATTTATACTGCCTATCATGGATAAGCCTGAATAGGCTTGTTTTCACCATTAGACAGTTTGTCGATAGAAAGCCCGAACCTACACCTTTACCGACCCAAGGGATTTTTAACCTCCCACACCACATAGACATGGTATGAGAGCAACTGGCCTTTGATGACGCTGTAAGTTATACACAGCGGTGGAAATCCAAATTGGCAGAGGTGAGGGCACAGGGAATCGAACCACTGACATTCAGATTAGGAGTCCGACCTAGAAAAAAGTCAGTCACTCTAACCACTCCGCCACAGAGAACACCACACATGTATGTGTATATGTATGTATGCATGTGTGTATATGCATGTGTGTGTATATGTATGTATGGTTGGTTGGTTGTTATACGTCCTAGCAACATCCAAAGTAATATCAGGATGGGTACCAACTTGTGACAGTGCGCACTCATGGCAATGTTATAGTGCTGCTCCACTGGGAGACCAGGCCGCTGGCACCATAACCCGATATCCCACACAGTGACATTATCCTGTGCTACTGCTAAGCAGTCCTTGTCGGATCCTAGAAATGCCAACTGCAAAGCTAGGTAGCGACAAGTATAAAATTTGAAAGTCATTGGTTTGACTCAGTTGGGATTTGAACTCCCGACCTTCCACATAGGAAGCCAGCGCTCTACCGGATGGGCCACCGCGTCTGGTCCGTATGTATGTGCATATGTATGTATGTGTGTGCATGCATGTTTGTCTGTTTTTGTTTTAAGTCATAGCAACATCTAAGGTTATTTAAGGACGGGGTGTGCATGCATGTTATGTATGTATGTATGTGTGTATGTATGTATGTATGTATGTGTATATGTATGTATGTATGTATGTATGTATGTGTATATGTATGTATGTATGTGTATGTGTATATGTATGTATGTATGTATGTATGTATGTATGTATGTATGTATGTATGTATGTATGTATTGATGTAACAGAAAACACTACCATGTATTGTAAAACGTGTACTACTTAAACATTGGGGAGGGAGGAGGGTCTGGACAAGTAGTACTCATTGTACTACCATGCAAATATTGGTTCGCTTGTACATGTCCTGACTCAAGCCTCAAGGTTAGCGGTGCCCACTGCTCAGACAGCATAACCCCAGCTGAGGCCCGCCCTGTATTTACTGTCTCTAAACCTGCAGCGCACGGCCAGCCACACATACAGCCGATCACCAGTATGTTCCAGTACTCATCACCACCCCATATTTACTGTCTCTAAACCTGCAGCGCACGGCCAGTCACACATACAGCCGATCACCAGTATGTTCCAGTACTCATCACCACCCCATATTTACTGTCTCTAAACCTGCAGCGCATGGCCAGTCACACATACAGCCGATCACCAGTATGTTCCAGTACTCATCACCGCCCCGTATTTACTGTCTCTAAACCTGCAGCGCATGGCCAGTCACACATACAGCCGATCACCAGTATGTTTCAGTACTCATCACCACCCCATATTTACTGTCTGTAACTGTAAGCCTGCAGCACATGGCCAGGCACACATACAACCGATCACCAGTATGTTCCAGTACTCATCACTGCCCCGTATTTACTGTCTCTGAGCCTGCAGCACACGGCCAGCCACACATACAGCCGATCACTGGTATGTTCCAGTACTCATCACCGCACCCCGTATCTACTGTCTCTAAGCATGCAGCGCACGGCCAGGCACACAGACAGCCGATCACCAGTATGTTCCAGTACTCATCACCATGCCCCGTATTTACTGTCTCTGAGCCAGCAGCGCACGGCCAGGCACACAGACAGCGCCTCAGCCAATCACCAGTATGTTTCAGTACTCATCACCGCACATCCCATCCCACGCGCGCAGTGAGCTCCCAGTGTACACATACACAAATATTCCACACAGAGCATCAACACGCAGGTAAAACATCAACCCACTTCTGAAACAAGGAAACCTCTAGTTGCAGTCACCACAGGTTAGATAGCGCCTACCTCAACATATATCTCACATTGCTCTAATCTCAGCCCATCACATCTCACACTTCAAAACACAACTCAACTTATCATATCGCCACTAATCTCAGCCTATATCCCAAACACTTCAAACTCCTACTACTATTTCCAGCTCAGTTCGCCCTCTCCCTACCACTGTTGAACTCTCACAAGTCTGTACCCTTCTTGACATGACCGTTAGATATTGCTCGGATGTAAAACCCCAACAAACACATCTGATAGTCCATATCCGAAAACTGTGAACAGTACACTTTCCCATACGCACATCATCAACAAGATGATACCCCATATCCTGATACTGTCAACAGTACCTTTTCACGCACCCAGCCTGTCTTAGTAATCATAATATGTACACCAGCCAATCATATCCTCCACCATATAAACACAAGCTTACCATACCTCCACACCATCTACACCCCTTACCCTGAACCACTACACACACACACACACACACACACACACACACACACACACACACACCTGAATACCACCACACCATCTACACCACATTACCATAAACCCATACACACACCTGAATACCACCACACCATCTACACCACATTACCCTGAACCCATACACACACACCTGAATACCACCACACCACCTACACCACATTACCCTAAACCCATACACACACCATCTACACCACATTACCCTAAACCCATACACACATACACGAATACCACCACACCATCTACACCACATTACCCTGAACCCATACACACACAAATACCACCACACCATCTACACCCCTTACCCTGAACCACTACACACACACACACACCTGAATACCACCACACCATCTACACCACATTACCCTGAACCCATACACACACACCTGAATACCACCACACCATCTACACCACATTACCATGAACCCATACACACACACACACTCAACACAAACCTGAATGCCACCACACCATCTAAACCAGCTTATCCTGAACCCATGCACACACACACAATCAATACCAACCTGTATTAACAGGATACGGCAAGGACGGGTTAGCTCAGCATCAAGATAATGTGATAATGTTACAAACCAGATTATCCTAACCCCCCCTCAACACCAGCCTATCATATCACACGACACATACACTATCAACACAAGCATGTATATCCTCCACACAATCTTCAACAGCTTATCCCACTCCCGCCAACACCAGCCCATCATATCCCTCTCCCCACAATCAACAAGCCTCCATATCCCCCACGCAATCTCCACCAGTCTATCCCACTCCCGCCACACACTGCCAACACCAGCCCATCATATCCCTCTCCCCACAATATCCAGCAGCTTATCATCCTATCAAAGTGTCATATCCTCTGCACGCCCCGTCCGACGGTGCCCTTTGGTACTCAGTAAGCGCTGCTCTGCCCTTCACTTAACTTACCTACGACGAGCCCCAGGTGCGTGTGTGTGTGATCGACGTCCAACCGTGGTGTGTGTACACTCTCTGCCCTCCACCCCCCACCGCCCCGTCCCCCCACGTCCCTCCCCAAACCCACTCCCACACCGTCGATTCATGGCCCTAGACCCAGCGCGCAAGAAATGGTGACGCGTTAGGTCACCTCCAGCTGACGCAACATCCACAAAATTTTCTCATTTCTCCATCACTAACGTTTGTTTTGTTGGTTGGTAGGAGTTTTACATGTTGGCAACATCTGAGGTCATGTCAGGACAGGTACCGACTTGTGACAGTACGCACTCATGTCAACCGTATAGTGCTGCCGCACTGGGAGACCAGGCCCCCAGCCACCATGACCTGATATCCCACTCAGTCACATGACACTGAGCCAACCAGTCCTTGATTTATCCTAATACAGTATAACCCTGTTAAACCAAGCTCGGTTAAACTAAACGATAGGTTAATCCAAACGTTTTTCGGCGGCCCAGCAAAATACTACTATTTATCATATGAAAAAAGTTGGTTAAACCAAAGTTGGTTAATCCAAATTATTGGTTAATCCAAACAAAATTGTCAGACCCCAGGCCACTCCAGTATGGTTAAACCAAACTTTCATGTGGTTATAAGGTCATCTGAGACCACACCGACTTTAAAAAAATATAATAAATGGTAGTATTTTGCCAGGCCGCCGAAAGGTTTGGATTATAGCTGCATAGTCTGTTGAAAATATCAAATTTTCAAAACCAAAATAATTACCTAGATTTGATTCTACATATCTAACTTAGATACTGGTGCACTTATTAAACATTTGTCATCACATAGAAGGGAATAATGATGCAATGTAATAGAATCTGTTACTGCAGAAGCCTATGGTGTCAGAGTTTTGCCGTGCTTGCCAAAATTAATTTGGCATGTTTGTACTTCAAATATCTCAAAAGTTAGCCATTTAAAATAAAAGTTACTTCAAACGAAAGTAAGGTAGATTATAATGACCAACCTAATAATATATCTAGCTCAGAAAATGATAAAAACTCAAAACCATCGGACTATGCAACTTTAACCGATCGTTTGGTTTAACTGAGATTGGTTTAACGGGGTTACACTGTATATACATGAAAAACAATAATCAAAGTGTCCACATACATTGTATATTAGTTATTACATGTGCAATACACACTTACTCAAAGTCAAAGTCAAAGCCAAAGCTCGGTGAAACCAATGATCGGTTAATCCAAACAAATTTCTAGGGTCCCTTCAAGTTTGGCTTAATGGGGTTATACTGTAATGCTGAGTGCCTGGCTAGAAAGCGAGAACTATAAATTCTTATGTCATTGGTTTGACTCAAACAGGGTTCGAACCCATGGGTCCGAACTCCCGATCTACCAAAACGGGAGACGGACGCTCAACTCATTCGGCCATCCCGTTTGGTTGTTTTTTTATTGTTGGGGTTTTATATCCTAGCAACATAATGAGGACGCGTACCGGCTTGTGACCGACTTTATAGTGCTGTCCCACAGGGGGGGGACCAGGTCACTAGCATCATGTATCCCACTCAGTCACATTATCTTGATGCTGAGCTAACCTATCCTTGCCATATCCTATTAATGGAGAGCACCAGGCTAAGTAGCGACAAGTATAAATTTTCTGAGTCATTGCTTTGACTCATCCGGGGATTCGAATGCCCAACCTTCCGCACAGGAAGCCAGCGCTCTTACCGATTTGGCCACCAAAGTCTGGTCCACCACCACTAACATGAACAACAAATCAATAAATTAAACCAGCGAGGATAGCAGCGATGTACCAACACTACCTCTCCGCTCTACCTCATCACGTCATCACACAGGAGGTGTACCGTCACTCCAGGGTTACTCACAAGCTACTGGAGAAGTGCGCATTTCTCAGTGCTGTGGTCTTTAGCCAGTATCACTATACTCAACCCGGAGGGCATACGGTGACGACGGATGGGGAGTACTAACTAGCAAACCTCTGGTCATGTTTCACACACAAGTAGCGGGCTCATGTTTAAAGATGTTGGGTGGTTGTTGGGAGCTTTTCGTCTTGGCAACATCTAAGGTCATATCAGGACAGCCACTGACTTGTGACAGTGCACACTCATGGTGACTATAGTGCTGCCCGACTGGGAAATCAGGCCACTGGCACCATGATCCGATATCCAACTCAGTCACATTATCCTGACACTGACCTGACCAGTCCTTGCCCTGTCCTATCAATGTGGAGTGCTAGGCTATGAAGCAACAAGTATCAATTTTAAAGTCATTGGTTTTACTTGACCAGGAACCGAACTCCCGAACTTCCGCATGTAGGCCCACGCTCTCCCGATCAGGCCACCGCGCCTGGTTCATGCGTAAAGACGAACGGCCATTTTATCGATTTAATATTCCTTCTATGTAGCAATAAATGTTTAATAAGTGCACCACTATTGAAATTGGACATGTAGGATCAAATGCAGGTCAGTGCTTTGAATTATTGGTTTCATCGGATTATCCAACCTTAAGTTAAGACAGGCAGGACATAGGTAAGATTGGCATCGCATGCGCGATGTTTGACCGGGTATAGAGATCCCAGTGTGAGGATCCCCCCCCCCCCCCCCCACTCCGAATGACGCAGGGGTCAGGAGGGTTGAACTTGGGTTAGTGGGGACTGCCAGGTAAGGCATAAGCCTGGCTCATGGCCGCATGTTGACCGGCCCTTGGCTAGTGTTGTGGTGCTGAGCGGAGACTGGGGTGACTGTTGATAGGATTATGAGGACGTCACCGGGCGGTCGTTAGAGTGGTGTGGGGTGGGTGGGAGAGGGAGAGGGAGAGGGAGAGGGGAGAGGGAGAGGGAGAGGGAGAGGGAGAGGAGGAGAGTGGAGGGGAGAAAGGGAGGGAATGGGAGGGAGCGGGGAGAGTAGAAAGGGAAGGAGAGAGGGAGGGAAAGGGAGGAGGAAGGTGCAGATAGAGATGGGGACAGGGGGGAGGAGGGAGGGGGAGGGGGGAGACAAAGAGGAAGTGGGAGGAGGGGGGGGGGGGAGGGAGCTGCCTGGACTGAACTGACCCTGTTCCAGCGGTCATTCAGGGGTCTTACATCTCGGTCACCCACAGTCGGGTTGAACAGACGGGATGTGGGATGTGGGATGTGGGATGTAGGATGTGGGAATGTGGGATGTGGAATGAGGCGGCGCGCCTTTAACCGTAAAGCCCAACAGTGAACGGAGCTCACACTTGTTTGTAGCCGAACTTATTGCATTTACTCAGTGAGAAAAAACAAAAACGAAAATTGTACACGCAAGTCTGAGTGCGACTTCTATTGCAGATGCGGCTTCTATTATCAGATGGTTTATGGTGGTAAATTAAACATGGCAGACGCGTAAAAGTGCGCGCGTCTGTGATTGTGTGTAGGGGTGGCGGGAGAAGAGGAGTTAAATAATAATGTAGCTTTAGCATCATCATTATCATTATCATTATCATCATCATCATCATCATCATCATCACCATCATCATCATGCTGTCGGTCGCGATGTGACAAAGACTGCTTTCATTACTTGACTGTTGCTCTTTTGTGCAGTTGTAAATTTAATGAAAGCTGCCTGCAAAAGTGACGAAGTGCTGCTGGCTTTTGCAAGTGACCAGCGGCACTCTCTCGGGGAGCAAATAGAGGTCTCACACCGACAAGAACAGCTTTAGCAATGTCACCTTACTCACTGGTGTCTGTAATATGAGTGCTTGTGCGCGTCTGTGCAATATGAGTGATTGTGTTTGTGCGCATTTGTGTAATCTGAGTGCTTGTGCGTCTGTAATGAGTGCTTGTGTTTGTGTATGTGTAATATGAGTGCTTCTGTTTGTGCATGTTGGTGTAATATGTGTGCTTGTGTTTGTGCGTGTGTAATGAGTGGTTGTGTTTGTGTGTGTCTGTAATATGAGTGATTGTGTTTGTCTGTGTAATATGAGTGCTTGTGTGTGTCTGTGTAATATGAGTCTTATGTGTGGAGGTGTCTGTGTAATATGAGTGCTTGTGTTTGTGTGCATTTGTGTAATATGAGTGCTTGTGCGTCTGTAATGAGTGCTTGTGTTTGTGTGTCTGTAATATGAGTGCTTGTGCATGTCTGTGTAATATGAGTGATTGTGTTTGTTTGTCTGTGTAATATGAGTGCTTGTGTGTTTGTGTAATATGAGTCTTGTGTTTGTGGGTGTCTGTGTAATATGAGTGCTTGTGTTTGTGCATGCCTGTATACTATGTGCGGTTGTGTGTGTATGTGTAATATCAGTGCTCGTGTTTGTGCATGTCTGTGTCATACAAGTGTTTGTGTATGACTGTGTAATAATAGTGCTTGTGTTTGTGCATGTCTGTGCAATATGAGTGATTGTGTTTGTGCACGTCAGTGTAATATGAGCGATTGTGTTTGTCTGTGCAATATGAGTGATTGTGCATGTCTGTGTAATATAAGCCTTGTGTATGTGTGTTTGTGTAATATGAGCGATTGTGTTTGTGTGTGTGTATCTGTGTAATATGAGTTCTTGTGTTTGTGCGCGTTTGTGATTGCGTAGCAATGGTGGGGGTGTACAGGGTAGAGTTGAGTAGTGGTGCTGCTTTATCTGTGCCATCTTATTCACGTACGTAGTGTGTGTGTGTGTATGTGTGTGTGTGTGTATGTAAGTATGTATGTATGTATATATGTATGTGAGTGGGTAGAGTTGAGTAGTAGTACTCTATCAATACCACCTTATTCGCGCCTACATAATA
>CM059192.1:27507959-27603977 GCA_030323885.1 Branchipolynoe longqiensis
TCGCAAGGAGGTTGCAACTGCTGCTCCAAAAACCTCCTGGCGACCAAAATGGTTGCGGTCCATTTTAATACCTTGGTGACCGGTGGGCTTTTTTAACCATGAAGAGATCACAAGCCCAATGTGACTGGGGCTTAATGCTTTATCACTCTCACGTGGGGACTAGACGGAATGATCAAATGAGTTGAGCGTCCATCTCCCGTTTTGGGAGATCGTGGTGGGCGTCGAACCCACTGGTTCGCACCCTGGTCGAATCAAA
Organism: Branchipolynoe longqiensis; assembly: GCA_030323885.1. Taxonomy (NCBI): domain Eukaryota; kingdom Metazoa; phylum Annelida; class Polychaeta; order Phyllodocida; family Polynoidae; genus Branchipolynoe; species Branchipolynoe longqiensis. The sequence continues at coordinate 27,508,216 of CM059192.1, forward strand.
CCAATGACGTAGAAATTTATACTTGTCGCTTCCTAGCCAGGCACTTCACATTATTAGGATAGGGTATGGACTGGGTGGCTCAGTATCAGTATAATATGACTGAGTGGGATATCAGGTCATGGTGTTGGTCGCATGGTCTCCCAGTGGAGCAGCACTATAAAGTCGCCATGAGTGCGCACTGTCACAAATCAGTACCCTTCTTGATATGACCTTAGATGTTGCTAGGACTTGAAACTCCAACAACCAACCAACAAACTCTCACGTGGGATTTGAATCTCTATCGGCCTGTAAATTGGCAGATATCAACACCCTTGTTTCACACCCTAGTCTGCGCGCGCTGTAGATCTATCCTTCAAGCATTGCTTTAGGTATTAAATGTTGGCCATTCATTCCAAGCACTGAGAACAATTGATCCAGAGGAAATGGCAACAAACTGGTGGGCGGGGGAGCACTGGTGACATTTCCTTCCTATTTTGGTTTTAAAAAGGGGGGGGGGGGGAAGAAAAAGGTTTATTCAGCAAGTAAAACCTAGCGCCTACGCCCTTAGAACTAGTTCTAGTGCCTAAATCTTGCCTTGCTTGAGATGGGAAAATAAATAAAATCTTATATGGCAAGTGATTGATAGTTTGAATGGTTTGTTTGCATTTCAGTCGCTAGCCTCGTCCCTCTGCTCTGTAGTCACCTCACATCAGGCTTCATTCGGCTATATAAGAACCTAGGAGCATGAAGTGTATTAGTTTAAGCAGTAGTGCAAGCTTGATGCAACTAATAGATGCCTATTGACTATTGTATGAAGCTCACTGTATTGAGACTTGTATTTATTAGTTCAATTCAATTTTGAGCCAATCGGTTTCAGCGATTGAAGGTTGAATGTAGCTCCAAGAAAGAATGTTCTATATAATTCAAAGAAACTAGCTATGCAGCGATGATTATAGTTGACACTGATTTAAATATCTGAATGAGGTATATTAAATTACAATTTTATCAAGTCAGTGGATATTAATCATTAAAATTTGACTCATTACCCCATTGGCATAACAAGCTCAATAAAGTACTCATGTATTTTAATATTAATGAACACTATTTGGAGACTTCATAATTACTTATGTATTTAATACTTTTTTCATATTAATTAACGTGATTTGGAGACTTTAATTTGTATTTTAACCACATTGTTCACCTTTATCCGTAGACATACCTGCATAATGCATATTCACATGTGGATCGTGAAATCCATATAAACAGATGTATGGACATATGAATCTTTTATTCGTTTGAAACATTATTTTCCTCATCGAAATGATTATGTTGCAAAAGTTTCTGCATCCTATATATATCGGGAAATTTGTCAAAACTTTGTGTAATCTCTTTGTGTAGTCTATGCATGAAGGTAGCTCGCAGTCCTATCTTTCTGAAGGGCTTGGTACAGTCTGATTAAAGAGGTAAAATACAAAGTTTAATCTACTGTCCTATGCCTTTGTTTGTTCTTATCAGATGGCGCTTCTTTTTTCTTTTAATTTAATTTTTCTTCCTTTTATTTTTAAACCGACTGATTTTATTTTTGCACATTGACTGTAATTTTATATGCAGTGATTTAATTTCTTTTGATTAGTTGGCGACAAAGAATTTTGTGTCTTTATTTCCTCGACCCTTTCCTTCCTTTCACACAGATTTTTATGTTGTCCGCAGATAAACCACAAAGCGTGGCGAGGATGTAATTTGCCACCACCCACCACCACCACCACCACCACCACCACCACCACCACCACCACCACCACCACCGCCACCGCCACCACCACCACCACCTCACCAAACAAACAAACGAAAACAAATATCTCTTCTGCTTGTTTATCCTCCTCTTTTTTGTTGTTTATTTCAACCACATGAGCCATTCTACAACTGGGTTGTGTTTTTTAAATTTTTAAATTTTCAGAATCCAATTTTGTGCTACGAATGCAAGCTGGTGCTGCGGACTTCATAAACAAAAAGAATGGACGACGTAAATTTTTATTTTTTTATATTACCCTGATGCATAATCGTGACATTGGTGATGCAATGCCACCCAAGTGCCCTATATAGCTTTATAGCGCTGCAATGCCGTGGTGAGTGCTGTGCCCCTTGCCCTGCTAACGTTGCATTGCTCTCCCTGCTGCAGGTACCCCGAATAAAATGTCCAAAGACAAATATGAGTCTCCAAACCCTCGGCGATCACACACTCTCATGTCAGTCGAAGACATAGCCTCCGGCAAGCGGTCCACATGGTACGAGCTAGAAATCACAGGTGAGCCACTAATTCTCTACTCGCTTAAAAAAAATATTCAATTAACATTTATAAAGAAAAAATTAGAATGTATTTTTTGTTTAAATGTTTTTTTAATGGTTGTTATTGTTATTATATGTATTATTATTATCATCATTATTATTAGTAGGAGTAGTTTGTTTATAGTACAGGAAACAAAGATTTTTACGATTTCGCGGATTTGCTGTTGAAAAAAGAAAATCTGGTGTTTTATTTAAATATACTTCACAAAGATTTAAAAAAAAATTAACCAACAATAAAATGTTAGGGAAATCAGTGTATTTTCTCCATCTTTAGTTTCACAAATATCACAAATTACAGGATCTCAGTGGTGGCCAGTGTTTGGTCAGCTGACAGTTGGCTTTGGGTCAGCGGTCGGCTTGTGTTCGGCCCCCTGCATTGGGTCGGGTGGGTTTGCACGAAAACGTGTAAAGTCTCCCAGAGGCTTGGCGTTATCAAGATTTCACAGAAAATTACTGGAAGACAAGTTTCATGCAATATTCGCCAAGCAGTCTTGGTATGATCAATCATTACAGACTGCTTGACGAGTATTCTATCATTGTTGTGGCCCTAATGTTGCTCTCCTTGCTATTGATTTCCCTTTTCCCCCCCAGGTAATATGTATAGATAATATGTATAGATAATATGTATAGATAATGTGTATAGATAATATGTATAGATAATGTGTATAGATAATATGTATGGATAATGTGTATAGATAATGTGTATAGATAATGTGTATAGATAATATGTATAGATAATATGTATAGATAATATGTATAGATAATATATATATTCACATAAATGTTTCTTGATATAGTATGAATTTTGAGCATCTTTTGGGGGGTTTTCAGTGTTTTTATTTTTGTGAATAACAATTCATACCGTCCTTTAAATAAAAAAAATAAATAAAGCACACATGTTGTAGTGAATGCAAGCTTTTTGCGCTTTCTGCCTCTGCAGGCACAATCCGGAACCTGAGTCCGCGGCTGTGGGATCTACAGCACCTCACGTCACTCTACCTGAACGACAACAACCTGTCGCAGCTGCCAGCCGACATTGCTGCGCTGCGCCACCTGCTTTACCTCGACTTGTCCTCGAACAAGCTGCGCTCCCTGCCCGCTGAGCTGGGCGACATGATTCACCTGCGCGAGCTGCTGCTCAACAACAACTACCTGCGGGCACTGCCCCTGGAACTCGGGCGGCTCTTCCAGCTGCAGACCTTGGGTAAGCCACATCTGCCTAGTTGTGCAGGATTGTTCCGATTGATTGCAGGCCCCTGTGTTTTGTTGTCGCTTCGTAGGTTGACACTTGGCATTAATAGGATAGGGCAAGGACTGGTTAGCTCAGTGTCAGCATAATGTGACTGAGTGGGATATCAGGTCATGGTGCTGGTGGCCTGATTTCCCAGTAGGGCAGCACTATAAAGTCACCATGAGTATGTACTGTCACAAGTCAGTGCCTGTCCTGATATGACCTTAGATGTTGCCAGGATGTAAGACTCTAACAACCCAAGCTTTTACCCCCAACGTCTCTCTACCTCTCTTAAGGCCCATTTACAGTTTTGATGGTGTGTGACGCTGTCAACTTTATGCCGGTTGGTGCCGTGTGATGGCGCAAAATGGTGGGGAGTGAACGTTGCCATGAAAGTCTGAATGCTTTGACGCACACGGTCGCCAACGTCGACCTATTCTCAATGTCAACACGGTAAAAAAAAATTAGTGCTGCAGCAATGCTATGTCTATGTGGAGCATTTATTTTTTGCAAAATAAATTTAAAAGCTTTCAATGGTTCGTTTAGAAAGATCTTAATGGGCGATTGAAGTATTTAATTTATCCTAAGAGCAATTTCCTTTGAAAGGATTCAAAAGCAGAGATAATAGTGAAAGTTGGGATATTCTTAGTGTCAGTTTGAACTGCTGACGTATGGAAGCGCTGACCTTGAAAGTTCAACATAGTTGAACTCTGGTCAACAATTGTGCCATCTAAATCTCTAATGGGAATGTTAGCTTGCGCCGTGTTGCGCCGTCAAAAGTGTAAACGGGCCTTTACCCTTCCTCTTTTCACCTCCTCTCTCTATCTCTCTCTTTCTCTATCTGTGTATGTGTATCTCTCTCTCTCTCTCTCTCTCTCTCTCTCTCTCTCTCTCTCTCTCTCTCTCTCTCTCTCTCTCTGTCTCTGTCTCTGTCTCTGTCTCTGTCTCTCTCACTCTCCAGCATAAAGTCACATCCACCAGTGTATTGAGCTTTATCTGTGGTAATTTTGACCTACAACATTCACGCCTATGGCTTTTTGTGAAAGAAACATCCCAGCTCCATACATAGCTGGGAGAAATATGAGACACAGTGCCCCCTACCGGCCACAAATAGCACTCACCATGGTTCCCACAAACCACAGCGACCATCTGCGTCACCCACGGACAGATGTAACCGTTGTGTGATAGTTCAGTTCACTTTAGCTTGGTTTATTTGAGGTTTATAACCTAACAACATCTTCGGTCATATCAGGGCGGATACTGACTTGTGACTGTAGTTCTACTGGGGTACTACACCACCGGCACCATGACAGAATCTCCTACTGAGTCACATTATCACAACATTCAGTCAACTAGTTCTTGCCCTATCCTAGTAATGATGAATACCAGGTATGGTATTGACAATTATTCATTGTATTAAGTCTGGTTCTGGTTTGACTCGACTGGGGATTGATCCTTCGACCCTCACCTTTCCCTCTCGGTTATCCCGTCTTGTCTGATAGTCAGGTGTTGAAAGCCGCTCTCGTATGACTTTTTGAGTAACACAGTGTGTGTACGGGCGGGGTGGGGATGAGGGGGTCAGCTTCAACATTTAGGTTGAACATTTCATGCGTTGAGAAGATTATACTTTACCTTCTGTGTTATGATCACACCGGATGGCCGAATGAGTTGTGCGTCCATCTCCCATTTTGGTAGATCGTGGGATTCAAACCTGCGGGTCCGAACCCTGGTTGAGTCAAACCAATGACGTAAAAATTTATACTTGTCTCTTCCTAGCCAGGCGCTCGGCATTATTAGGATCGTACAAGGACTGGTTGGCTCAGCGCCAGGATAATGTGACTGGGTGGGATATCAGGTCATGGTGCTGGCAGCTTGGTCTCCCAGTGGGGCAGCACTATAAAGTCACCATGAGTGCACACTGTCACAAGTCACTACCCTTCCTGATATGACCTTAGATGTTGCCAGGGCGTAAAACTCCAACAACCAACCAATCTGTGTTGTTGGCTCAGGTCCAACATGATTCTGCGCCTTTCATTACCCCTTTCAACCGTTTGAGGAGGGGGAAGTGGATGACATTGAGGCACTAATAACTAGACACTCCAGGAAGTTAAATACTAAAATAGGCAGGTCTTACCACTGAACTGCTTCACACTTAACTCTTAAAGCTGCATAATCCGATGAAAACGGGATGAGTTTTAGTAAATATTAGCACTGAGCTGTTTTCACACGTAATACTGGCTTGCACAAGGTTTTGGCAGTTGTTGACTATTTACGCTAGATGGTTCTCATTGCAAACCTTCTTTCATATGGCCGATTCTTATTGGCCAAATCTGGGTGGCCTCCAAACTCCTGGCCGGACTTTAAGATTTTTTTGATGACCAATCACATTCTTGGTACATACATGTATACATACATGTACACATGTATGCATACGGTATGTCCAGAAAACGAATATGGCAGAAACTGAAAAGCATCGGATTGTACAACTTTAACATGCTTGTTATGTCTTTGTAGGACTCAAAGGCAACCCCCTCACCGCAGAAATCCTCAGTATTTACACAGAACCACAAGGCACACAAAAACTCCTCACCTTCATGCTGGACAACTTGCACGGCGAGTATGCAGGTAAGTGTCCTATTCCACCACCTGTGGGTCTTCATTTACATGTGTGTGCAATTGGATGTTCATTGTGAAAAGTATTTATTTCATTGAATACACTTCGTACTAAGTATGGTTCATGTGGTGGGGGCCTTCTGGGGATTCTTTTCTTTCTTCCTTTTTCGTTCTTTCTTCCTTTTTCGTTCTTTCTTTCTTTCTTTCTCTCTTTCTCTCTTTCTTTCTTTCTCTTTTTCTTTCGTTCATTCGTTCTTTCTTTCTTTCTTTCTTTCTTTCTATTGTTTCTTTCTTTTCTGGTTCTGTTTCTTTGTCTCTCTCCCCCTCTCTCTCTCGCTCTCTCTCTCTCCTTCCCTCCCTCTCTATCTCTCCTTCCTTCCCTCCCTCCCTCTCTCTCTCTGTCTCCTTCCCTCCCTCTCTCTCTCTCTGTCTTCCCCCCCCCCTCTCCCTGTCTCTCTATATATATATTTTTTTTCTGTCTGTCTCTTTCCCCCTCCCTTTTTTTTGTAGGAGGGAGTCATTAACAACAGATTTCGATTAAATTAAAACAACTGTTATATCATCCAATTGCTAGAAGCATGTTCTAATGTCATGACCCATATTCGGACTATATTGAAAATGTGTAGTAGTGCTGTATTCCTGTCTTGCCCTTCCTTCACTGGAAGTAGGACAAGCACAGCGGTTAGTACATTGTCAGATACACACAAAGAAGCTGTCAGACTGTTTTCTATGCACATTGCATTGACATTTCAGGCAACCCACGTAGCCAGATTCCGAATGATGTTGATAATGGAATGTTAATACCAGGTTTTCAGTCATATTTACCGCCTGGTGCAGTTTTGTGTGGGTTTTTTCTTTTATTTAAACAAATTTAACTTGAAGCATGGTAAGTATTGTTTATCATTCATACCAAACCATCACAACCCATCATCATTCATTTCGTCATCAGTGAATTCAATCCCATATGAAAATCTCTTTCACCTCAGTCTGTACCTTCTTAACTAATCATTTAAAAAACAAACCCAACAAAATATTATTTTATAAAAAAGAACAAACTATTATCATTCACGAACAGGCGGGAAAAGACAAATGCAAATAATGTTTTCTCACGGGGGAATACTTACAGGAATACTTAGTTTTTTGGGAGCACTTGGTACAGATATCATTCACAAAATAAATACATCATGTCACAGAGATGCTGACTGTGGTTTGCATCATCCCCATTCTTTATCGACCTTTTATCTGCACAACATCTTGATATTTCTGAAACTATGCTTGGTGATGCATGAATAATCCGACTGAAATTGTGGCATTATGCATCGGGCGCAGTGGCTGAATCAGTAGAGTACAGGCTTCCCGTGTAGAAGGTCGGGAGTTTGAAATCCAGCCGATTCAAACAATGACTTTTATACTTGTCGCTATATAACCCGGCACTCAGCATTTCTACAATAGGACATGGACTGGTTAGCTCAGTGTCAGGATAATGTGACAGAGTGGGATATCAGGTCATTATGGTACCAGTAGCCTGGTCTCCCAGTGGAGCAGCACTATGACGTCATCATGACTGCCACAAGTCGGTACTCATCCTGATATGGGCTTAGATGTTGCCAGGATGTACCCCGCCCCCTCCCCCCAACAAGCAAAGCAATGCAAACGCTGCACCTCCTAAAATATCCATGACACTCTGGATCTATACATGTGGTGCCCTCTTCAAGCTCTTATGGTGATCCATTGGGTCATGGTGCTGCCACCTAAAGGAACACTGCAGTACCATGCCAGTGTAACGCGGATATAGTTAGTGTGTCTTTCGCTCACTAGGTGGTATCACGATCACGCGTGGTCAGCGATTGCTCTAACAGACAGACCTGTGCACCCTCTGTATTCTTCCGTATTTGTTACGGAATCAAACACTGCATACGGAAATAAGGATTTGTTTGTTTCGTTACAGAATCACCAGTCTCAATATAGTATATGTAACCTATTCTGTAGACATAACATTTTATTTTTTAACAATGCAATATTTTAGCATTATGCATTGCATTGTATTTGTTGTAGGACGCATTGAAAGTTTGCTTGTGAATATTATGTAATGGTTTATTTTTCACAGTAAAGGTGTTACTGAAAGTCATTCAATACTACTGAAAATAGCTTTGACAATACTGAGAGCTGCGAGATCGGGGGCAAGGTCTGCACTAAATGTCGTCTGCTGACAATGAAGTGACAGTATATTAAGTGGCTGTATTCGTTCTCGTTCTTCGATTATAGTTGTTTGGAGATTGGATGTTTTATGTAAATATGCTTAAATCGGGTCCTATTTAATAAAAGCATAGGACAAAACCAGATGGGATGGCTTAATGAGTTGAGCGTCCGCTTCCTGTGTGGGTACAAACTCGGGCCGAGTCAAACCAATGGCTCAATGATTGATACTTGTTACTACCTTGCCTGGCTTTCGACATTACTAGGATTTTGCATGGCACAGTGGAATAAGGTCTGGAAGAATTGTCCGCGGTTGAAATTATCCTTGATTAGTCAACGAATGTAATAATAAAAGTAAATTTAAAGAAACCAAAAGCACATTAGTCGATGAGTAAGTGGATTTCCACGATGCACTTGTGCTAACATATGATTGGGGGAGGACTTGGATAGCTTACCTGCAGGAGTGTGATCTGCCATGGCTAAGCAAGGAAACCTGTTTCCTTGGAACCTAATTAAATGAATATGTATCTGTGGTGACGATCTAAAATGCCACTTTAAAGCAAAACAAAGCAACGGTAAACAAATACTGACAATAAAAAGACTGCGATAAATGTCACAAGTCTCTGACTTGTGACATTTATTCCACTGAGGCTGCATCAAAGCTAATCAAATGAATTCAGAATATTAATCTACTGATGAAAAGAACCATCTTGAATGTGACGATATATTGTAACAAGTGACGTCACCTCGTGTTGTAACACCAGGTCTGTACGGGGCCTGGGCAATCTTGAAAAGTATTGAACTTAATTTGCCCTATTTCATAGCCTTGAAAAGTCTTGAATTTAACCAATTTTGGGTAATTAGTCTTGAATTCCATTAACCTGTCCCCACTAATCTAAATTAGTCTGAAATCACCATTCAGCATTCACCATTGTTTTTTTCCTCAAATCCAAATGAAAATAGTCTTGAATTCCGTTAAAAAAGGAGCCTTGAAATAGCCTTGAATTCCATATCTTCACATGTGTACTGACCTTGTAACATGTACTCACTGAGATACATATAACCAGACGGGATGGCTATCTGGGTAGGCCACTCATGTACCATGTGGGAGGTCGTGGAACCAATCCCCGACTGAGTCAATCTAAAGACTTGATCAAAATGATACATGTTGTATGCTTTAGCATGCGCTCTGAATTACTAGTATAAGAGAACTGAATGCTGGGCTTAGTTTGAGGATGATGTGGCTGAGTGGGATATCAGATCATAGTGCTGATATGGTAGTGTGGTATTTCAGTGGGGCAGCACTGTATTCGCCAATGAGTGCACAATGTCAATGGACAGCCCAGGGCGGAATAACCGGAAATAAAAAAGCCAGGTAACATATCCAACAACAATATAAATCAAATCAAATCCAAACAAACATAACTTAACCACCTATTACGTACAAGCCTATGGACATGTAAATAAAATAAAATAGGCTAGTATAGAACTAAGTAGGAAAAAAAGTGGAAAACTCTTCCCAAGAAATCCCCAAAACACTAACATAGAACCTTAAGAAAACAACTAACATAGTAATAAGAATATAACAAAAATACAATGCCAAGAGGGCCCAAAAAAGTAACATAGGCTACTAAACGTACCAACAGACTATCTATCTACTACTGAAATGCAGACAATCAAATACTTATCAGCAGCTACTGTCTGGTAAGACAACACCAACACTACAGCTGGCCAGCATTGAAAACAAGCCTGGGTACCCAGGCTTACATGCTATGGACAGAATAAATACAGTCTCAATAAAAAAACATTTAAATGTCGATATATGTCCTGGTAGGACCACAGTGGGTGAACGATTCAAAAGACCACAGTAGGTAAGAGGTCCACCCCTATCCAGAGTAAGGGTGAATGACAGTCCTGCTTAGATCAGAGCAAAAACTGCTTCAGTTGGAGTTAACTGATTCCAATGGTTTCAATGTGTAGTGTTTATCTATAGTGGCTTAAATTTGAGAAATTGAGAGAGAATGCAAACAAAACAAAATGGTGGTAACAGAAAGCTCTCAATTTGATTCTACGTGATTTATTGAATCGTTCACTCAAAAATAGTACACTATGATAAACAAGCATTGGCATGTTATATATTTAACATATGTTATATATTTAACATATTTTATAGCAAATTATATCCATAGCCGAGCTTTTCGGTACTTTTTCTATAGGGTTATCTAGCAGTCCTGTCACAGACAGTGCTATGGGAGTAAGTGGGACCATGGCTGTAGCTAGGACCTATCAGACGTGATGGCCGAATGGGTTGAACGTCCATCTCCCGTTTTGGTAGATCGTCGGATGGGTTCGAACCCTGGTCGAGTAAAACCAAATGACGTAAAAATTGATACTTGTTGCTTCCTAGCCAGGCGGTCAGCACTTTTAGGGTAGGGCATGAACTGGTTGGCTCTGTCAGGATAATATAACTGAGTGGGATATCAGGTCATGGTGCTGGCAGCCTGGGGCCATATGCAGGAGTCAGTGTTAGCGTGGCAAAACGGTGTTTGGCGGGAATTCCCGTTTAGCGGCGAAAAATGGTATGCATGAGTCGGTGATAGGCCTAACACCAAAAGCTTAACCGGTGTTACGTTACCCCTGGAAAATAGGAGGTATAGCGAGTTCATTAGGCCCAAATCTATTCAATGCTGTCATATTTAACAGAATTACATACGCAATAAGTGAAATTTTTATTAAATTAACCCTAAATTCGAAGCAATATTAACGCTGCCACCGCAACGGCGGCGATATTAATATTTATATTTTCGAATCGACGAACGTAAAGTAAACAAATTGACGCATCGACGTCGCTTTCCATACTGGCGGCGGTTGCTTGCATTCGTCGGTTCGAAAATATTAATATCGCCGCCGTTGCGGCGGAAGCATTAATATTGCTTTGAATTTAGGGTTAATTTCATCAAATTTCACTATTGCGTATCTAATTCTGTTAAATATGATAGCATTTAATATATTTAAGCCTAATATATGGGTACAGACGCAGAGGGATTTCCCAAATTATAAATAAATTCACGTTTAGCTATAATGAAAGTGTTACGCGCTCCTGCATACCACTTGACACAGTTCCCGACATCGGTGATAGCTAAACGGTAACGGGCTCTAACACCAAACCCCGCTAACACTGACTCCTGCATACAGGCCAGATCTCCCAGTGGGGCAGCGCTATAAAGTTGCTATGAGTGCACACTGTCACAAGTTGGTACCCATCATGACATGACCTTAGATGTTGCCAGGACGTAAAACTCCAACAACCAACCCATCCAACAACCAACCAACAAACGAAACCAGCTTTGGTTCGTTTCAAACTGTGTGTTAGTGGTTCTCCTCACGGCCGCCAGATGGCTTGTGGTAGAATGCCGCAGATGGCGCCGCCTCGCGGATTATGATGACACCGTGCGCTGTCGTTAAAAATCGCGCGTCCCGCCTCTTTTGTGTGACTGGGCACGTATCGGCAGATCACACAAAATTTGTTGTTGTTTTACGTCCTAGCAACATCTAAGGTCATATCAGGACGGGTACCGGCTTGTGACAGTGCGCACTCAGGGTGACTTTATAGTGCTGTCCCACCATGACCTGGTATCCCACTCAGTCATATTATCCTGACACTGAGAACACCAGTCCTTGCCCTACCCTAATAATGCCGAGCGCCTAGCTAGGAAGCGACAAGTATCAATTTTAAAGTCATTGGTTTGACTCGACCGGGACTCGAACCCACGATCTACCAGCACGGGAGACGGACGCTCTAACTCATTCGGCCATCCCGTCTGGTATCACACAAAATGCCAGCCACGTGGTTTTTTACTGCTTAGTTGGCAATTCTCGTGATATTCCCACGAGGACCCTGTGTCAATGACAACTATTGGCGGTGACATTAGCGCGCTGTAAAATAAATATGATAACGCTGGTTTTGACACCAGCCTTTTAACTTAACCCCTCTACTGCCCGTCGCAGTTTGTGAAAGTGTTCATCTCTTCTTAAAGCTGTATAATCCAAGCAAAGCATTTTCTAAGCCAAAACACCAAATCTGCATGTCCAACTGATTTCATATTTATTGCACTGATTTCATATTTATTGCACTGATTTCATATTTATTGCAATTTGTTGCTACTTTGCTCGAAATTAATTTGGCATGTTTTCACTTCAAATCTCCTTTAAACAAATTTACCCTTTCAAATAAAAATTAAAAGTTACTTTAGAGTAAAGTAGAGTAGACCACAATGATCACCCTGATATATTTATCTTTAATTCGCTACACTCGGATGAAAGACAGACAGATATAGGTTTTAAGTAGAAATTTAATAGAAAAACAAGTCATTTTTTTTCTGAGACTAGTGACATCTTTTCAGCTGTTAGCGAGACACTGTAATGTATCCACGCATAGCTAATTAGCCCATGGACGCCGGAATGGTGTGCGTCCCGATAGGGGCACCGGGTTGATATCGAAACCTAATAAACACTTGTTAACCAGACTCCAACGTGTCCACATCATTACATGGTGTCAGATGTCAGCCGCATAAAAACACAACATGACGTTATAGGGGCTGAAGCCGCCAGCGCCACTAAACTTGCAGGAGAACATGGCCATGAGCTGGAAAACCTGGCTCAGTGCATATCAAATATATGCAACAGCCGCAGGTGTGATCAACAAAGCTGAGAAGGTACAGTGCTCCATATTTCCTTAAGGCCCAAAAAGTATATCGAACAATGAAAATCCAGGTACCGGAACAGGATAAGATAGCGCCCCCTCATAAAGGCATTTGAACCATACTGTGAGGGCAAGACAAACATTACAGTAGTCCGGTATCAGTTCAATTCGTACAATCAAAGTGATGAGAACATGGACACATTTATAAGCGAACTGAAGATCAGAATCACATATTGTGATTACGGCAACAAGGAAGAGTCCATGCTTTGCGATAAGATTGTGTGCGGTGTGAAAAACAACAAGCTACGTGATCTACTACTACAGACACCAAAGCTTACACTCGATCGCTGCATCGAGACATGCCGACTGAGCGACACACCGCCAAACAGCTAAACAAAGACAAAGAAGAAGGAGCAGAAGCACAAGTAGACCACATAGTAAAGCGCGAGTGGAGAAACACAAGAAATTGGACACAACGCGACACACAAAACAAACAGTCGACACAATGCGGAAAATGTGGATATCTACATGCTATGAGAGTGTGTCCTGCAAAAGGAAAAGAGTGCGCAGGAAACCAGGCTGCCCACACCAAGACCCTATATCCCACTAGTCACATTATCCTGTCACAGAGCTAACCAGTCCTTGCCCTATCCTATTAATGCCGAGCACCAGGCTATGAAGTGAGAAAAATCAATTTTAAAATCATTGATTTTACTCGACCGGGAACCAAACTTCCGACCTTCCTGCATGCGAGGCATGCACTCTACCGATTATGCCACGGCGCCCGGTATATGACCTTAGATGTTGTCTGGACGTAAAACTCCAACAAGCAACCAACCAACTTGAAGGAGAGACAACATAAGCAGACCCCTGGGCTTGCCATAAGACAGCATTGTTTATAGACCCAATGTAGCAGGGACCACTCGACTGAGCTAGATGCCTCGAGCTGGTTCACATATTATTGTCTTGTCAGAAAAATATCTTCCAACAGATGGATAGTGGTTGTTTTGTCTAAGAAGGCGCATCAATTCATCTCACGCTTAAAGAAAGGGTAGAGGTAACAATTGTTCAGTATAAGCTTCTGGTGTTGTGTAATATTTCAGCCGTGAAGTATTTTTGGTGTGCGCCTAAAAAAAGAATTTATTTAGAGAAGAAAAGCTGGACATCATAGAGTTCAACAGTAACAGGTTCTATTAAATTGACTTGGTATTCCCTTCTCTGCAGTAAAAAAATACCTAATAAGTGCATCAGTGTCTACATTGGATGTGTAGGGTTAAATTCAGGTAAGCGTTTTGGTTTTTAAAATGCGCTTTATCGGACTATGCAGCTTTAGTAGTGACTTGTGAATCATTGGTTATAGGAGTTTACTTAGGTACTGTTTGCAGAATAAAGTGATGTATGGTAATTAAGTTGCATAATCTGATGAAATAATGAAATTTTTCTAAACCAACATACTTGCCTACATTTAATCTAAGATATCCAATTCCGATACTGGTGCACTTATTAAACACGTATTGCTTCCTAGAAGGAATGGCAGCATTCAAAATATGTCCTACCCAAGTGAGATTATGCATGGACAAGCAAAATATGGCTTCAGTTTTTTCGTTGGACAAACAAACATTTTGGGCTGAAAATCATATTTAAAGTTAACCATATTTAAAGTTAACACTGATCATTTATATAACAATACTTAGACACGGGAATTAATTTACCATTAACCAGTTAAAGAGCTTAGGAACTACGAATAATCATGATAATCAAATCTGGGAAAGTGGAAGTTCAGGCGAACATGTAAAAACCACAGAAAACTTGTCCAATGGACAAGTGACAAATTTGGCTTATTTCTATCACTGAATAGTAAGTCAATTTAAGAGAGCCTGTTATTGCTTCAAATTATACAAGCTTATGGTGTCCAGCATTTCTGTGTCCACATTAACATTATTTAGCATGTTTGGACTTCAAATATCTTAAAAGTCAGCCATTTTTAATCAACATTCCTGCAAATTGAAGTTATTTAAAGTTGTATAGTCTGATAGTTTTGAGTTTCGGGCATTTTTCTGAGATAAATATAGTTAATTGATTGTTATAATATACCTTACTTTAGTTTAAAGTAACTTTTATTTTACATGGCTAACTTTTGAGATATTTAAGGTATAAACATGTCAAATTAGTTTTGGCAGACATGGCAAAACTCTGACACCATATGCTTCAGCAGTAACAGGTTCTATTAAATTGACACTGTATTCCTTTCTATGTGGCAATAAATGCTTAATAATTGCATTTATGTATCTAACTTAGATATATAGGATCAAATCTAGATAATTGCTTTGGTTTTGAAAATATGACGCTTCATCTGACTATGCAGCTTTAATTAAACTACATCTTTCCCATCATGTCGACCTAAGATCTACGTTAGAAAATCATCCCACCCTTCCCCCAACCACACTTTACCAATCAACACACTTAATCAACCCGCTGATCTATACTGCCACATTGATTGACTGATGGATTCACTCACTCTCTCACTCTTCCCAAAGAACACAGGCCTAAACCAAAAACAAATGTATTCACGGAAAGAGAATGGTTGATTGGCGATTACCTAGAAGCTCACCTTCCTTCCCCTTCGTTATGTGTGGTCCATCTGGGAATCCGACGGGTTTAATTCACAGTTCAAGAAAATGTATTATCCAAGGCCAAGACAGTCTGCATGCACTTCTGCCAGTTGCGCAGAGTGCCTGCAGAAACAGAGCTGACCCTCGATGGGGATCCCATAAAAGTCGTCAAAGAAACCAAATTTTTGGGTCTCACTTTTGACACGAAGCTGTCTTTCGTGCCTCATAACAAGTACCTCAAAACACGATGCCTGAAAGCGCTAGATGTTCTGAGGGTGCTGTCCAGTTCAGAGGTGGGGAGCGGACAGAGATATTCTGCTCGCCGTGTACCGAACCCTAGTTTGGTCACGGCTAGATTACGGGAGCATAATATACAGTTCGGCAAGGAAGTCGTATATTGGGCTGCTGGACACGGTGCATCATCAGGGGCTGTGTCTGGCCCTTGGTGCCTTTTGCACCTCTCCAGTTAAGAGCCTATACGCTGAAGCCAACGAACCATCCCTTGACAATAGAAGAACCAAACTGGCCATGCAATATGTTGTTAAATTAAAAACAAATGCATTAAATCCTACGTACAGTTGTGTGTTTGAGACACACAACGACTCCAAGTATGAAGCCAAGCCAAATTTCATTTGGCCCTTGGGGCTCAGGATGAAACCTCATTTGGAGGCTTTGTACTTGGATCTGGATATATTGGAGGGTACCCAGGTCCCAGAACATCCCACGTGGTCGCTGAGGGAGCCATCGGTTATCCTCCGACTCACGGAACTGAGGAAGTCTGGGACACATCCACTTGAGTATCAATGACTGTACGCAGAGATTCAAGGCCAGTTTGAAGACCACTTCTCCATGTATACCGATGGTTCGAAAGACCTAAGCCGGGCAGCTGCTGCGGGAGTTTGCCAGGTCAAGATATTTGGCGTCTGCATGCCCGATCAGAGCTAGATTTTTACGGCAGAAGCCCCAGCACTCCTTCTCGCATTGGAAGTCATTGAACTATCCAATTACACTAAATATGTCATATATAGCGATTTGTTTTCCTGTCTGCAAGCTGTTGCTGGGCTCAAAATGGACCACGCTTTCGTGGCAAAGGTCATTTACAAAATGAACCAGCTGGCAACAGATGGATATGACACCCACTTGTGTTGGGTGCCTGGCCATGCCGGCATCCAGGGAAATGAACAGGCTGCAAAGGATGCTCTGAACTATGATGTTGAACCGTGTCTGATACCCCACTCTGATCTAAAACCACTAATAGCCACCCACATCATATCCAAATGGCAAAATGAGTGGGATGAAAACGTTAACAAATTGCATGAAATTGAACGGTCTGTGGGAAAACCACCAGTCTCACGTGGGGGGTCGGTGGGACCAAGTGGTCATTAGCCGCTGCCGTATTGGCCACTCGTGGCTAACACATGTTTTCCTGCTCAAGGGGGACCCTCCCCCTGAATGTATTGGATGTCAGTCCCCACTGACAGTCAAGCACATTTTACTAAACTGTGTTGATTTTATGGCACTGTGCCAACAATTTTACACTGCAAACAGCATGCATGACATTTTTACTAAAGTAAAACAAGAAGACATTTTAGCCTTTTTGAGGGCAGCTGGTCTGTACCACCTCATACAGTTCATTAAAACAATTTTTATTAATTAATTCTTTCATCTATTTTATTTAATTATATGATTTTGAGCCTTTAAAAATTCATGTATGTATTGACACATAACTGATTGTATGCTTTTACATTTTATGTAAAGGCGATGGTTGAATAAAAAACAAACAATTCTCGCCATGAATATGGCCTATGCTGCCGACACGGCATAAAGAAACCACCAATCAATCAATGTATTATATTTTCTTCTGAAGTGGAAAGTCAGTATGATATATTGCGCGGAGGTGCTCAGTCATGGGATTTATCATTTATTATTTTCTTTCTTTCTTTTTGAAATCTTTTTATTTTGTGGTAAATATGTTTATTCTGCTGAGTAAGTCTTTTGTCAGTGCTGAAGCACTGGTCTTCCAGCCATTTTTCAATTCAGGCTTATTTACACAAAAGGTATATAAAATAAGGTATACAATAACTGTTGAATACACAATTTGCAGCATGTAACACAATGAAATTCTGTAACCCAAAAGTTCCATAGCAATATGGTAACAGTAGTGTCTTATAACTAGATCAATATTGGTCAGATCAATGTGAGTATTTACATAGTATTTAGAATGTAAGCAGAAGTCATCTTCTGTATTCAGTTGGTAAAGTTGTAGTAAGTTTTAATGTTCAGTTGCAGTTAGGCAAGTGGTATATAAATGTCAGTTTGTTAGCAATATTCTAGTGTAACTCTAGTGTATTTAGTTATGTGAGTTTATGAATTATGTTGTTGGGGTGGGGTTGTTAATAATACACAGGACCGGTGGGGTTGTTAATAATACACAGACCAGCTGTGACCAGTGAAGCAGTGGGACCAATCCCAGTGCATTTAGGTCTTAAATTTTACATTTTTATTTGGTCTGTCTCTGTCATTCTTTCTTTCTTTCTTTCTTTCTTTCTTTCTTTCTTTCTTTCTTTCTTTCTTTCTTTCTTTCTTTCTTTCTTTCTTGATTTTTGTTGTTGACTTGTTTTAAACCATACTTGCATTCTCCTCACATTTACACCCACCAATTACCGTCAGAAATCAGTGACTGCACTGTAGGCTAACACGACGAGGCCGCGTTCACACCTCGCCCAGGTGTTGACAGGGCTTCTGGTGAAGTGTGACACCCTGTGGTCTGGTGACTGTTAGCGTTAATGGCAGGTTTCGCTGCCAGTGTTTGATACTGGCCTCCCCACAGGCAGAACAGGTGTGCTGGTGTTGATTTACCTCGGACATTTGTTTGTTTGTTTAAAGTTGCATAGTCCGATAATTTTATCATCATGATATGACCTTAGATCTTGCCAGGACATAAAACTCAATCAACCAACCAATCAACCGATGATTTTGTGACTAATCAAATTGATACTTGTCGCTTCCTGGCCTGGCACTCGGCATTCATAAAATAGGGCGAGGACTGGTTTAGTTCAGTGTCAGGATAATTTGACTGAGTGGGATGTCGGGTCATGGTGTCTGCGGCCTAATTTCCCCAGTGGGGCAGCACTATAAAGGTGCCATGAGTGCACACTGTCACAAGTCAGAACCGGTTCTGATATGATCTTAGATGTTGCCAGGACGTAAAACTCCAACAACCAACCAACCGATGATTTTGAGTTTCTGTCATTTCTGAGATAAAGATATTAGGCTGATTTTTATAATCTACCTTACTTTAGCTTGAAGGAACTTTTATTTTAAATTGTCAAATTTTGAGATACTTGAAGTGCAACCATGCAAACTTAAGTTTGGCAAGCATGCAAAAACACCATAGGTTTCTGCAGTAACAGGTTCTATAACTTTGCTCCGTATTCCGCTCTATGTGGTGACAAATGTTTTTGTCACCATATAGAGCGTGAAAATCAGTGTCTACGTCAGATATGTCGAATCAAATCTAGATCACTGTTTTGGTTTTGAAACTTTGTTTTCATTGGACTATGCCGCTTTAACGACACCTCCCCCCACCCACCCACCCCCAACACAAACAGTATCATCGGCTATTGGGGGGGGGGGGGGACTTATACCTGGGACGTCGATTCCGGTTAGTTGATCGGTTGGCTGTTGGAGTTTTACATTCTGGTAAAATCTAAGAACATATCAGGACAGGTACTAACTTGTGATAGTGCACAGTCATCGCGACTTTATAGTGCTGCCCTACTGGGAGACCAAGCTGCCAGCACCATTACCTGACATTATCCTGACACTGAGCCAATCAGTCATTGCTCTATCCGAATAACGCCGAACGCCTGGCTAGGAAGTGACAAGTATAAATTTGTAAGTCATCGTTTTGATTCGACCAGGGTTTGAACCCGTGGGTTCGTCGATTCCGAAATTACCTAAGTGGGGTGTCCACCCCGGCCAGTACTCACGCTCCTGTCCATGAGTTGAGGGTGAGGGTGAGGGTGGGGGCGGGGGAGCGTGGGTGGGTGAGGGTGAAGCACACTGCACCTCAAAGGCAAATATTATATGTGCATGCAGGGAACGGTATTTTCGTTAAAGCTGGGTGTTTTTTTTTTTTCAAAACGCCATAATTTGTCTAGCTGCTCTGCACAATATTTATTCTGGATTATTAGAAAACAAGGTTTGAGAATGTCACTTTTGCAACAAAATAGGGGGGCACCTACTAAGCAAGGGTTGCCTACTAAGCTGGGTAATGCAGTAGAAACACTAGTACAAATCAAAGAGAATGAGACTTGAACAAGTAGCACAGTATGATCATAATGTGAACTTCAATTGTTTGTTTCCTGTTTTCCTACTTTTTGAGGTGACTGCTCATTTGATGGCCTCTATAAACTATTTTGGTACATTTTGGTGTGTGCACCAAATTATTTTAGCATTTTTTCCACTTAAAATATCTCCAAAGTCAGCCATTTATAATTGACAAAATTCCTATTTTCTTCGTATTTTGTGGGGGTAATCCCTATTTTATCCCTATTTTTCTGACAAAGAAATCCCTATTTTCCTTTCTTCTTTTTTTTTTACTCACTGCCTCACTTGACGCCCTGCCAGTATCTAAGTTGGATCAAATCTAGGTATAAGTGTTTTGGTTTTGAAAATATGACGCTTTCATCAGACTATGCAGCTTTACTATAGTATAGAATATTAACTGGCACAATTTTGTTATACACGTGGATATAGAAGATGGGTTTTTTCTCTTCCTTTTATGTGTAATATTTGCTGGCAAAATTTAGCTTCAATCCAAGCTAGAAAGAAATATAAAATAAAAACCCTTCGGAGTTTGTTCATCAGGAACCAGGTATTTATGGGTTCAAAATTGCCAGCATTTGATCCTATGCAGTCAACTTAAGTACTGGTGTACTTATCAAAGATATATTACTGCATAGGACTATTATGTCAATTTAATATAACCTGTCATTGATTCAATCCTATGATATCCTACATGTTGGTGTGTGCACCAAATTAATTTAGCATTTATTTTTACTTAAAATATCTCCAAAGTCAGCCATTTATAATTTATTTTTAAAGTTACAAAACCAAAACACTCACCGAGATTTGATTGTGCATTTCTAACTTAGATACTGGTACACTTATGAAGCATTTGTTGCCAGATAGAAGGGCATACTAAGTCAATTTAGTAGAAACTGTTACTTCTGAAGCCTATGATGTCAGAGTTTTGGCGTGCTTGCCAAAATTAATTTTGCATGTTTGCACTTCAACTATTTCCAAAGTTAGCCATGCAAGATAAAAGTTACCACAAACTAAAGTAAGGTAGATTATAACAGTAAATTTAATATATTTATCTCAGAAATATTGCTGAAACTCAAAACCATAGGACTATGCAACTTAAATTAAGGTTAATCCGAACAAACTGAGAGTGTGTAGGTCCACATTGAGGGTTAGAAAAAACATTCACCCCATGTAGGGATGAACGACCACCATATCTAAATCCAAGCAAAAACTGCTGTCATAGGACTCAACTGTAAACAAGCTGTGCAGGTCTTGGTTCCATCAAACAGTGTTCATCTATATTGGTGTAGAGTAGAGAAGAAATTGTGGAGAATGCAAAGACTAAACTGAATTATCTCGATTCATGTTTTAAGGTCTATTAATATATATGATTTCATCAGTCTTGCACTTCAAAAGTAGCTGACCATGGTTAGAGAATGTTGTGGGGTGATGAAAATTGGAAATATTTCGCTTGAGTAGTATTCGAACCCGCACTACTTGACATTCTGTGTCTAGTATCCTAGCCATTACACCAACTATGGTCCCTGACCTCATCACCCTACCCTATCCACGTCTACCTGATACCACCATGATGTATGCCTAGATACGCTGAAGCATAACTTAGTGAGTGGAATAGGGGATTCCTCCCCCCCCCCCCTCTTATTTGCGCTTAATGATGATTTGAGGTAGGGGGGGTGCTTGTGGCGGGGATTATTCTATTTCTTAGAATGCGATGGTATGAATAACCACTTACAATGACAGTGACAGGTAAATACAAATGTAATATTTAAACCAAATGGTCCTACTGCATCACTGGCCACACATCTGGTCCAATGTGTTACTAACAACCCCACCCCAACAGCAGAATTCATATAGCTGTCAGTTGACTATCGAAACTAAAACAACAAACTGCAAATAACAAACTCACATAACTAACCTCGAAAGGACAACAATAGAATATTCTTAGCAAACCGACATTTATATACTGCTTGTTTAACTCCAACTGACCAGATCCTGCATTAAAACTTGCTACAACTTTACCAAATGAATACTTCTGCTTACATTCTAAATACCATGGAATACTGACATTGATCTGACTAATACTGATGTAGTCAGGTGACACTACTGTTGCCATATTGCTGTGGAACTTGTGGGTAACACAATTCAATTGTGCTATGCGCTGCAAATTATACCAATTTTTCAAATTGTGTATTCAACAGTTATTGAATACCTTACTCTATTATGCCATTTTTGTGTAAATAATCTCGAATCGAAAAATGACTGAAAGACCAGTGCCTCAGCGCTGACAAAACAAAGTATTCAGAAGAATAAACCTATTTACCACCCACAAAAAATCGATTCACACTTGAGCCTTCATTGGAATAAATGTAAATGATGGTAGTACAATATTTGTGTAAATAATCTCCAATCGAAAAATGACTGAAAGACCAGTGCCTCAGCGCTGACAAAAAAAAGTATTCAGAAAAATTAACCTATTTACCACCCACAAAAAATCGATTCACACTTGAGCCTTCATTGGAATAAATGTAAATGATGGTGGTACAATATTTCCCTTTCGCTCCTTTATATTCGCATAATGTTTATACACTACACACACACATTTCTCTTCTTCTTCTTCTTCTTCTTCTTCTTCTTCTCCTTTTCCTTCTACACCTACCTGTTTCTCAAGTTTTAATATATAATCGTGCATGGGTCTGGTCTGGATGTGTCTTCTACACCATGTTAATGACGTCAGCATCGTCTCTGGTAGCGGTACAATGGTGGCATCCCATTTGAGCCCTGCATGATGCTCAGTGGTGAGTGTAAAACCCAGCCTCAGGTGTCCCGTCGGGAGGCTGGCCATGTTGGCGGTTGTTGGTTTCCGCCGTGTGGCCGGCAATTGGATGCATTGGATGAATAGACGAGATCACCATTCCAACTGCGTGTGTGCTCAAAACGGCGCTGGCATCAAAGCAAAGGCATATGGCCATTGAGTTTGCCGATACACGTAGGGCAAAACTTCAATTTTACTCAAAATTAATCCCCAAAAAATGTATAACAATTTTGCACAAACATGGATGGATGGATGCAATATAATAATATAATGAATAAGTTTAAGACACAACGCTCCATAATTAAGCATTTTGAGCCAAGAAACCTACAATTTCAGTCACTTTACAGGCTGATATTTACATCACCATTGACTAGACATAAGTCATTCTTGTTCTAAATATTAAAATACCAAATGTGTCAACAAAAACTTATTTCAAAGAAATATATAACCAATATCTGATTAACCCTACTCATTTTCTAGTTCTACATATGTCATTAATCATAGGATATAAATAAAAACATGAATAAAATAAATAAAACTGACTCTGGCTATGGCCCTAACACTAGTCTGAGTGCCCAGATTTGTCTAAATCTAAATGCACATGACATAAGATGTGCTGATTATATTGATGTAAATGCAACTCTGGATAAAAGATTAATATCTTAATTTATTATATATATATTTTTAGTAGGTATTCTATGTTTCAAACAAGAGCTGAGATGAGCTGAAACTATCACATTTCATAGCTGCACCCAGTGTATTAGCATGTGCCATGTGCTTCTCGTGGGTTTGTTTTTCTTCCACGCATCCCACAATGCACCGCACCGCTGGAATGGTGATGTAGTCTATTGGTAGAGTGCAAGCTTCCTGTGCAGAAGGTCGGGAGTGTGAATCCCTGTTGAGTCAAACGAATGACTTACACAATTGATACTTGTCGATACCTAGCCGGGTGCTCGGCATTATTGGGATATGGCAAGGACTGATTAGCTCAGTGTCACAATAATGTAATTGTAGTCGGGTCATGGTGCCTGCAGCCTGGTCTCCCAATGAGGCAGCACTATAAAGTTGCCAGTGGCGTTTGGCGTCCGGCCCCTCTGGCTGACTCACTCGAATACAAATAGCCACGTCACCAGGCCAACGCAGAAAGTCCACTCAATACAACTACAAAGGTGGGTCTGCCTCCCCGTGTGCTTTTCGGCTAATACACAACGGGGGGGGGGGGGGGGGGGCGTTGGTTGGGTGGGTGGTTGAGTTTTTTTTGTCCTGGCCACATCTAAGGTCATATCGGGATGGGTACCGACTTGTGACAGTGCGCACTCGTGGCAACTTTATAGTACTGCCCCACTGGGAGACCAGGCCGCCAGTTACGTTGCAGAGAAAGGGTAGGTGTGTACATTAGGTTAGGTTGTCGGTTGGCTAGGTAGGTGGGCAGGCTAGTGGTTGTGGAGGTAAGTAGATGGCTGTGTAGGTAGGTGGCATCGCAAGCAAGGTTAGGGTAGTGGTTGGCGGTGGAGGTAGGTAACATGGCAAGCATGGTAAGGCTAGTCAACGGCTGTGTAGGTGACATGGAAAGCATGTTAGGCTAGTGATTGGCTGTGTAGGTAGGTGACATGGCAATCTTGGCTAGGCTAGTGGTTGGTTGTGTAGGTAGGTGGCATGGGAAGCATGGCTAGGTTAGTAGGTGGCTGTGTAGGTAAGTGACATGGAAAGCTTGGCTAGACTAGTGATTAGCTGTGTACGTAGGTGGCATGGCAAGCTTGCCTAGGCTGGTGGTTGGCTGTGTAGGTAGGTGGCATGGCAAGCTTGGCTAGTCTAGTGGTTGGCTGTGTAGGTAGGTGACATGACAAGCAAGGTTAGGCTAGTAGGCGGGTGTGGAGGTAGGTGACATGGCAAGCTTGCGTAGACCAGTAGGCGGCTGTGTAGGGAGGTGACATGGTAAGGATGGCTAGAGTATTGGTTGGCTGTGTAGGTAGGTGACATGGAAAGCATGGCTAGGTCAGTAGGTGGATGTGTAGGTAAGTGACATGGAAAGCATGGCTAGGCTAGTGGTTGGCTGTGTAGTAAGGTGGCATGGCAAGCATTGCAAGAGTAGTACTAGTAGTAGGTGGCTGTGTAGGTATATGACATGGCAAGCATGACTTAGACTAGTAGGCAAGGGGCCTGGAAAACATGGACAGCAGACTAGTAGGCTGGCCTGTACAAGTGCAGAAGAACGAGGTAACAGGGAGCCGTGGTGGGGCAGCATTCGGCCGTGCGTGCCCATATTGTGCACTAATAATATAAACAATAACAGCACGCAGGGCCCGCCCACGCGGTGACCGTCGCGGGTAAGGGAGGGGGGAGGGAGGGGAAGGGGGAGGGGGGGCGGCCGCAGCCAGTGAGCGCTCGGCGCCATGATGTCATGCCCGCGCACGATGGCACGCGCAGCCATTGGTCGCCGCCCACGATTGATACTAACACAGGGTGTGGGTGGGCGGTGCTCATGTACCCTGGGGGCTGGGTGGGGAGGATAAGTGGGGTGGGGGGTGGAGGGTGGGTGGTACAAGCCAACACATGCAGCTATAGCCCACAGGAGCATCTGTGATATGGCCAGGCTCTGGAGCAACTCTGGTGGATGAAATGAAATTAGGTTAGCCCTGCTGCTGCTCCTGCTGCTCCTGCTGCTCACCACCTGCACACTTATTATTGGTCCTGCTGCTGCTGCTGCAGCTGGTAGTGATGCTGTTGCTGGTGCACGGCCGTTCTTGGGTGTTCGGAGCGTAGTGTGGCGACGCTAACGGAAGAGGAAGAGGAGGAGGAGGAGGAGGAGGAGGCGGCTGGTTGAATGCGAGAGGGCAGGATGGAGGAGGGAGGGACAGACGCCTGGTGACTATAGTGGAGAATGGACCGCCGCCACCGCTGACAAGCAGCCGCCGCCACCACCACCTGAGCCTGTGTCTGGTTCCCGCACTGCCTTGGCTCCTTGCGCCGTCTGTGTGCCGGTGGGGGAGGCGGGAGGCGGGCGAGGGGCGAGGGGCGAGGGGCGAGGGGCGAGGGGCGGTGGGTGGTGGTGGCCATCTGCGGGGCTCGCTCCGGGCACCTGCTGCGTGGTGGCACGCCTCCTGCTCGCGCTCACTTTTCACCTGCGACTACTTAGGGTCTTTTGTGTGTGTGTGTGTGTGGAGGGGGGGGGGGGCGGCGTGATGTAAGATTGACAAGGAGAGACGCGAGCCAATCATCCCACCCCTCCATCTCCCTCTGCTGGCGGCGGTGGCGGCGGTGCTCCTGCTGCTCCTGCTGTTGCTGCTGCTGGTCGCACAGCGGGTCAGCTGAGGGATCGTGGGCAGCGCGGGGCCCGTAGAGCCTTGGCGCCCGTGACGGAGGAGGAGGAGGGGGAAGGAGGAGGAGCCCTGGGTGAAGTTGTGTCAAGCCTTGCCGGACACGGGGAGCTGCGGGCCCGGGATCTGGTCAGGCACCCCGCTGCAGACGGACACGCCGAAAGGCGCCGGGACACTGATAACAATAATAACAACACCAACGCGACGACGACCCACTCTCCTCGGAGCAGCTCAGAGCGCAGGCCATCTGCAGGTGGCCGTGGGGCTGTGAGTGTATGAGGAGTGTGGTGGTAGGGGTAGGACAGAGCACGGTTAATGGCTCTAGGGAGGTTCGCATTGTGTGTGTATGTGTGTGCACTGTGCATCGGATGCTATCAACGCGGTGGTTGGTTGGTTGTTGAAGTTTTACGTCCTGGCAACATCTAAGGTCATATCAGGACAGGTACCGACTTGTGACTTCTGACAATGCACACTCATGGTGACTTTATAGTGCTGGCAGACTGGGAGACCAGGCCGCCAGCACCATGACCTGATATCCCACTCAATCACATTATCCTGACACTGAGCCAACCAGTCCTTGCCCTATCCTAATAATGCCGAGCACCTGGCTAGGAAGCGCCAAGTATACATTTTTAAGTCATTGGTTTGACTCGACCAGGGTTTGAACCTGTGGGTTTGTATCACACAATCTACCAAAATGGGAGACGAACGCTCAACTCATCCGACCAGCCCATGGTTGCTATGTTGATGTGGCGCTTGGCTGATGCAGTCATTGATGACAAAAGCGCCTGGAAACCCACCCACCCACCACGCTGCAATAATAACAATAATAACCACAAGGGGTGAGCTGCTCACCTCAGAGCCCTCACCACGCTGGTGAGCTGCTCAATGTGTTAGCCCAGAGGCAGCCGACTGTGGACCATGAGGGTTGGGTAGTGTGTAAACAGTGGAGGCGTCCTGTGTGTGTCTGTGTCTGTGTCTGTGTGGATGATGTCAGTGAGCAGCAGGAGGCCGGGCCACCCACTGGGTCGTCACTGAGCTGCTCATGTTGGAGAGCAGATGGCCCATAACCACACCACAACACCTGCCACCAACCAGCGCCCACCACTCAACTCCCTCAGTCACTGACACAAACACACCTGTAAGAAAGGCGGGGCAACCCTAAACAGCCAAATTATAGGTGAGAGTTTGTGGTGAGCTGTATACCACCTGTGCCATTTAGTGACCGATTTGCCCGCCTGTGTGGCACACCTCGCCCGCCGAGGTTGGCAGCGATAGGTGCTCGTTGTACTGCGCTGCATACGTGGATATCAAGGTTCGCGTATTCCATACAGCCATTTAAAAATACATCAGCGACGACTTGGATGCAGCGGCGGAGTGTCGTACATTGGTACAGTTGGTTGGTTGTTGGGAGTTTTACATCCTGGCAACATCGAAGGACATATCAGGACAGGTACCGACTTGTAGCCGTGTGCACTCATGGTGACTTTATAGTGCTGCCTCAGGCCGCCAGCACCATGACCTGATATCCCACTGAGTGACAGTGTCCTGATGCTGAGCTAACCAGTCCTTGCCCAATCCCTATGCCAAGTGTCAGGCTAAGAAGTGACAAGTATCAATTTTTGTAAGTCATTGGTGTGACTCGACCGGGAATCGAAGTCCCGACCTTCTGCACGGGAGGTCTGTGCGCTCTACCGATTCAGCCACCCCGTCCATTCATTGGTACAGAGATAAACATACATACATCCATACATCCATACATCCATACATACATACATCCATACATCCATACATACATACATACATACATACATACATACATACATACATACATACATACATACATATACGACACAGTGACACACCTCAATACACTCACACACACACAGGTGGCACTTCACCTGTCACATGAGCACGGGACATGCACTGTAGTCGCTGGGGCACAACTTGATAGATGGATAGACACGCTGAGGTACACCTTGATAGATGGATAGACACCCTGAGGAACAGCATGAGAGATAGATAGATACAATAAGGCACACCTTGATAGATGGATAAACACGCTGAGGTGCACCTTGATAGATGGATAGTCACCCTGAGGAACAGCATGACAGATGGATAGATACAATAAGGCACACCTTGATAGATGGATAAACATGCTGAGGTACACCTTGATAGATGGATAGATACAATATGGCACAACTTGATAGATGGATAGATATGCTGAAGGTACGCCTTGATAGATGGATAGACATGCTGAGGAACAGCATGACAGATGGATAGATACAATAAGGCACACCTCGATAGTTGATTAGATACGCTGAGGCATCACCTGATATATGGATAGATCATGTCCATCTCTATCTAAATAGTGCACTCCACCTGCTGGACGTACCGATTGGAAATCACTATAATATCCTACTCAGTAATCATCGTGGTAATGACACGAAGGTATGGCGACCGTAGGATGACGTCACAGGGTTCCTTCCAATGGAGATGTTCTGCAGTTACACAAAGGCTTAATCACCAATCACTAATCACTAACCACTACGAAGGCAGGTTCTATCCCAATGGGGGACCTCCGACTTTTTAGTTCAAGTTCTTGCCGCTATCATCGCCACTGAAGTAGTGGGCCTCTAGGGCACACTGTAACACTGCAAATTCAATGGATATGAGCAAACTTCATAAAGAAGAAGTGTAATATCTCTAAAACTACACCACCTAGAGACAAACCACTTGGTAGACATATAGAAAACATATTCAACAAATAGATTATATTAAATTTATCAGGTTAGGGTTCTGCATTTCTATTAATTTTGAATAAAATTAATGTTTTGCACTGCGCGTACCGGCAAACTCAATGCAATGTCAATGGCCATGAGCAATCTTGAATTATATTCATACAGAAGAAGTGAAATATCTCTAAAACCACACCACCTAGAGACAAACCGCTTGGTAGACATATAGAAAACATATTCAACGAATAGATTATATCAAATTGATAAGGATAGGGTTCTGCATTTCTATTAATTTTGAATAAAATAAACGTTTTGCACTGCGCGTACCGGCAAACTCAATGCATTGTCAATGGCAATATCTCTAAAACCACACAACTTAGAAACAAACTGTTTGGTACACATATAGAAAACATATCCAACGATTATAATATATTAAATTTATAAGGTTATGGTGCTGTATTTCTATTGATTTTGAATAAAATAGACGTTTTGCACTGCGCGTCCCGGCAACTCATTGCATTGTCAATGGCCGTTTATGCCCACTAGTACCGATGCGCCACCTAGTGTCGGAAAAACTAACTAGCCCACATGTCCCCCATTAATAGTGTGCGTAGCAGTGCACAGAGCGATGCTGTGACCTGTCTGTGGCAGATACGACAGTGCTAAAGCAGACAATATAAGTAGTATACGTAGACCCCGGGGGACTAGCCACCAGGAGGGACGAGCTACTCCATCAAAGCTGGCCACCCTGGAGACTAGCAACGTCAGGACAGGTAGCAACTCAGTGAGTGGACTGAATCCCTGGAGAGTTGGATCAATTAAATGGATCCCCCGTTGTCCACGAGATGGATCCCCACTGGCAGCCCGCTGCAGACATCAAGAGGGGAGCTGCTCGTCTCCTGGTGAGTGATCCTTCGTGACACCTACACCGTGGTTGGTTGGAGTTTTATGTCCAGGCAACATCTAAGGTCATATCAGGATGGGTACCGACTTGTGACTGCACACTCATGGTGACTTTATAGTGCTGCCCCACTGGGAAATCAGGCTGCCGGCACCATGACTTGATATCCATAATCCCACATTATCCTGACAGTGAGCTAACCAGTCCTTGCCCTATCCTATTAATGCCGAGCGCTAGGCTAGGAAGTGACAAGTATCAATTTTTATAAGTCATTGGTTTGACTCGACCGCGAACCAAAGTCCCGATCTCCAGCACGCGAGGCCCAGCCCTCTACCCATTTGGCCACTGCACCTGCTCGAACCTACTCCCTGGAGACGACAACGCGCAGGGGATATGTGTCACTGGTGTGGAGAGGCGTCTGCTGATAGGTGACAAGTGTTTCATCGGTGACGCTGGTAACGTTGAACAAATACCTCCAGAAGCTTCAATGCATTCTACAGTATTATGACGTCACACCAATAGCTGTTCACGTGTCCATGATTCGCTGTTTTGGGCCTACTCAGCTGACGACAGCCCTATTTGCCCCCACTCCCACCACTCCCACTGCACAGTTGGCCCTGGTGTCGCTTCCTCTGGTGGTAATCTGTTAGCAGGAGGAGGTACAGGAGGCAGTCACCACACACTAACTACACCGCGCGCCCTGGAGTTGATTTCAGAAGTACCTCAACTGGTGGTGGTGATAGGGTCTAGCGATTGGACTGGTGCCAAGCTCTAGGGGTATTGCAACGGCTTCAACTCGCCCTGTCCTCAGTACTTCTCCAGTAGACTGACGCTCGCCTGTATAGTCATGGAGAGCCTGTGAACTGTATTGACCGAGAGATCGGGTGCCATATCTTGATTCACGCACTTAGTGGTGGGTGCGCGGGGGGTGGGTTGTGTGTCTTTGTGTGGGTTGCCCTGCAGTTCACCTTGGCGCTGGAAGTGTAATGTGAGTGAGTCATGGAGCGCACATGATTGTTGTTACATCACACCCACCACACCCACACTCACACTCACACTCACACTCACACCTAGCTGCCTGCTCGTGGGTGACCTGTACGAAAAGCCTACACATTCACGCTTTGTTGAGGAATTACTAACCGAAATAAGTCAATATAATTATAAGTCAACGTTGTGGTGCCCGTCATACTGAGTGGACACATAGGCATGCTTGTATATTAACTATATATATATTTCTATACACATTGTTAAATGGGGTTCCTGCAGATGACATTGCACTCTGGTAGACTACTGGGGCACGTGTGTGGCAAATTACATTGCAGGCTTAATTGGGCTGCAATAAGCCGGTCGCATTGCCACTTGTTCATTAATTAAGTAACTAAGCCTCAGACACCTGAGCCTAACCAGCCACACCTGGTGCCGGAGAACTCTATTACTACAAGCTGTTTATCAGATGGTGCCCCAGCGAGGTAGTGGACATGTGGTAGTGACTTCGCATTACGGACTTGGTGCTGTTGTCGTTGACGTCATTGTTGACGTCGTCGCTGGTTGCCGCAGCCATAAACATCGCACATCCATCTCTCTCACACATATATTATATTTATTATTGGTTATTAGTGACGTCACAGCTCACTGATTCTTCGCACACATCACCCCAGCCATAAACATCACACATCTGTCACACGTCTGTCACACACAGATTATATTTATTTTTGTTTATTAGTGTACCCATAAACAACACTCACACACACACACACACGTCACACCACACAGACACATCACACACACACATCACACACTCACGCGCGTACACAGATACATCCTGCACTTCGATAGGACACTACTCTCATTCATATCCCATCGCTCATCCATCCATCCATCCATCCATCCATCCATCCATCCACAACCATCCATTCGACCACAACCAACCATCCAGTCCTGGCCGCGCTATAAAGCGTTTCTCAGCCGACCGGCGCCCCTGCCTGACTGACGGCCGCCAGGTGCCCGCCAGGTGGCGCTCCGGGGCTACTCACCCGCCAGCTGCCGAGTGTCGCTAAGGAAGCTCTCCCACACCGCCGCCACTAGCCACACCAGGTAAGTCGCTGCTTCAGCTGTCTTCTGTCTTCTGTGTGAGTTGTTGAGGGCATCATGATGGGGCTTGGTGTTCGCCGCCGTGCACTGTCTTGTCTCATGGTCCGTACAGGGCCTAGCAAGTCTTGAACTTCATTCACCCCATTCAAGGCCTTGGAAAGGCTTGAATTTAAACCTATTTTGGGGTAATTAGTCTTTCAAAGCCTTGAATTCCATTCAACTCTCCCCACTGATCTAAGTTAGTCTGAAATTGCCATTTGCCGTTTTAGTTTTTTTGTGAAATCTAAATGAAAATAGTCTTGAATTCCTATCAAAAACAGCCAGGAAAAGCCTTGATATAGCCTTGAATCCCATTATCTTCATATGTGTATGGGCTGCTTAGTGTTAAGACCAACAAATCGTATCCATTATTCTGGGGTGGGGGGAGGGGGGATTGTGAGTAATTCGCTCATGGAAAGTTCGAAAACCACGAGTTCATTTCTGGCCAATCCTTTATAATGCCGTATACATATTTTGTATATGCTCAATTATGAAATTATGAGCGTGTAAAATTTGACCTGATCTCGTCTCAGTTCTACATAATATTACCATAATTATATATATTATATATAATTATTCATATAGAACAATATATAACATAATAATGTATATATAATATATATATATTACATTGACTTCTAGTTCCTTTTTCTTTCTTACATAGCGCCACCCGTGTTTGATCAGTTATCGATTATCGCCAATCTTGGCTGGATTTGATATTTCTAATGATTTATTTTGCGATTTTTTTGCTCATAATATTAGCTTGTATATGTGGACACATTAATCTCTTTCGGCCACAGTGATAGTTTGTCGAACATGGGTGACGGTTGTATTAGATAATATCGAGTTCTCTTTCATCTTGCTCTCAACATCCACACGCTCGCGAGTTCTACAGTGATATCTGTCTTCAGCAACACCCCTGTCATATGTGGACACATTTTCTAATGTACAAACTTTCTCTCATTTGACTCTCGTCCCGATGACAGGACACTTACTATGGCCGGACGATATCGGTCTAGATGCAAAGTTGTCCTTTGAAGACAGGTACTACTGTAATTTATGTTTTATTATAATTTTTCTCTCTTTTTTTTCTTGAAGATTTATACTGCCTATCATGGATAAGTCTGAATAGACTTGTTTTCACCATTAGAAGTTTGTTGATAGAAAGCCTGAGCCTACACTTTTACTGACCCAAGGGATTTTTAACCGCCCACACCACATAGACATGGTATGAGAGCAACTGGTCTTTGATGACGCTGTAAGTTCTACACAGCAGTGGAAATCCAAATTGGCAGAGGTGGGGGCATGGGTAATCGAACCACTGACCTTCAGATTAGGAGTCCTACCTAGAAAAAAGTCAGACACTCTAACCAGTCCGCTACAGAGAACACTATAAAGTCATTGAGTAGGACATGCCCATATCAATATTGGTTATTATTTAAAATTATAATAATTATAATATTATTATCATTACTGAGTTAGTTAATCCAAGAAGAAGCATGGTTGTCTAGTAATACATTGGTATACATGCATAGGACACGCCCATGCCAGTATCGATTTAGTTAAAGTTGCATAGTCCGATGGTTTTGAGTTTCTGCATTTCTTAAGATAAATTTATTAGGTTGCTCGTTATAATCTACCTTACTCTAGTTTGCAGTAACATTTATTTTAAATACCCATCTTTTGAGATATTTGAAGTGCGAACATGCCAAATTAATTTCGGCAAACACGCCAAAACTCTGACACCATAGGCTTCTGTGGTAACAGATTCTATTAAATTGTTTCAGTATTCTCCTATATATATGTGTCAACAAATGTTTAATGAGTGCACCAGTATCTGGAGAACAAAATCTAGATAATTGTTTTGGTTTTTTAAATTTGATGTTTTCATCAGACTGCAGCTTTAATCTTTCACATAGAACAGAGTCTCTCTTTAATCTTTCACATAGAACAAAGTCTGTGAGGGGCCTGGAAAGTCTTGAAAAGCCTTGGAACTTCATTTGCCCCATTCCAAGGCCTTGAAAAACCTTGAATTTAAACTATTTTTGGTAATTAGTCTTCAAAGGCTTTGAATTCCATTAAACTCTCGTCACTGATCTAAATTAGTCTGAAATCGCCATTCGCCATAGGTTTTCCCCCCTGAAATCCAAATGAAAATAGTCTTGAATTCCTATTTTTTTTAAACAGCCTTGAAAAGCGTTGAAATAGCCTTGAATCCCATATCTTCATTTGTGGGTTGATCCTGAAAGAAGCATTTCGCTGTCAGTCGTTTCACCTGGTGACTAAAGCGGCTTCGGCCTACTGCCGACAAGGTGTTGGATGTAGTCTATTTAGTACTGTCCGGGCTCTACACGGGGGACGGTTGAGTGGCGTCAAAACGAGGCTTGTCACGTGGGGTGAAATCAGCATCAAATGCGGGATGCTGATTAAGTGCGCGTTGAGCGTACCACGTGACCGCGGTGTCTAAATGATTAATCGCCAATCGATGAATTTAGTCATTTCCATTGCCGTTTTTGATGTGCGAAATGGAGTGTGAATTCAGTATCTGTTAATGGCAATTATTGCTCTTTTTAATTTTTTAATTTTTTTTAATAAAAGTTGATCAAGAAACTTGGTTGCGGTGTCTAGTCGTCTTTTCGTTTGTATCTTCTAACTTTGTGGGACCACTAAGGATTTTTTAAATAAATAATTTTGTTATCTTTATCACATCTGACCTGTGTGATACTGTGTGGATCCTCTGTGGGATTTTTTAGAAAAAAATGGTGTAACCTTTATTACATCTGACGAGTGATATTGTGTGAATCCTCTGTTTGTTTGTGTGTGTGTGTGGTTGTGTGTGTGTGTGTGTGTGTGTTTGCGTGTGGTTTTGTAAAACCTTTATTACATCTGAGGTGAGTGATACTGTATGGATCCTCCATGTTTTTGTGTCTTTTTTAAAGCCTTTATCACATCTGACCTGGGTGATATTGTGTGAATCTTCCATGTGGTATTTTTTTTTTTAAACCTTAATTATATCTGACGTGAGTGATATTGTGTGGATCCTCTGAGTTTTTGTTGTTTTGTTTGTTTTGAAACCTTTATCACATCTGACATGGGTGATAATGTGTGAATCCTCCGTGGGTTTTTTCTTTCTTTTTGTTTTGAAACCTTTATCACATCTGACGTGAGTTATATTGGGTGGATCTTCTGTGGGTTATTCTGTGGAGGGTTTTATAACCTTTATTACATCTGGCGTGCGTGATACTGTGTAGATCCCCCATCTTGGTGTAGACCTGACGGGATGACCGAATGAGTTAGAACGTCCGTCTCCCGTATTGGTAGACCCTGGGATCGTGGGTCCGAACCCTGGTCGAGTCAAACCAATGACTTAAAAATTGATACTTGTCGGTTCCTAGCCAGGCGCTCGGCATTATTAGGAGAGGTCAAGGACTGGTTAGCTCAGTGCCAGGATAATGTGACTCAGTGGGATATCAGGTCATGGTGCTGGTGGCCTGGTCTCCCAGTGTGGCAGCACTATAAAATCGCCATGAGTGCGTACTCTCACAAGTCAGTACCCGTCCTGATATGCCCTTAGAGGTTGCTAGGATGTAAAACAACAACAAATAGCAACAAACTATGTTGGTATACCCAGGGTCGATCAATATGCGTATGTCAGTGTGATTATGTTATATCGCTTATGGCTATGCGTGTGAGTGTGTCAGGTTGCCTCTCTTGGGGTTTTAGTTTTTTTGTAGCTATGAATAGCTATGAATAGAAATGGGAGTTATCATGCATATCCAACTTAGATAGTAGTGCACTTATTAAGCATTTGTTGCTGTGTGGAAGGGATGCTAAGGCAATTTATTAGAAGCTTTACACTGCTGCCCCACTGGGAAATCCGGCTGCTTACACCATGACCTGATATCCCACTCAGTCACATTATCCTGACACTGAGCTAACCAGTCCTTGCCCTATCCTATTAATGCCGGGCACCAGGCTAGGAATCGACAAGTGTCAGTTTTATAAGTCATTGGATTGACGCCACCGGGAACCAAACTCCCGATCTCCCACACGCGAGGCCCGCGCTCTACCGATTCCGCAACCACCGAGCCCTGTCTGTCACGGTTTTGCATACCATGAGCTTATCAGTGTTCAATTCCACGACCCACAGATTCCAAGTAGTGATATTGAGATCCGCTCCACTTCCCTATCTCGCCGATCTTGCTTTGTTTGTTTGTTTGTTTGTAAGCTTGCGGTGGGTTTGATGGCGATAGTTGTGACGACAATGGAGCGTACGATTGGTTCGGGTTGGTGCCGGGGGGGGGGGGGGATTCTACTCCAAGCTTTCATGCTGCACTTAATTAGATTGTTTACCGAAAGCGGCGTGTTGGCGCGTCCGTCCAGAGGTTCCGAAGTGTGTACTAATTAATACACAGCCATTTACAACACCCCGTCCGAAATTACTAACAGTTCGTCGACCATTTTCAGGGAATATGTCGACATGTTTAAGAGAAAGTCATTTACACAAATCATACATTGGTCTTCACTCCACTGATCCTTGCTTATCCTAGTAATGACAAGCGCCAAGCTAGTAGCGACAAGTATCAATTCTTAAGTTATTAGTTTGACTCGGCCAGGGTTCGAACCTGGGTGTAATATTTACTGGAATGCCCGGCCCTCTGAGCACCAGAAATACCACTTACTCTTCCCAGGTGCATTCTGACAACTGTCTGTCAGTTCACACCTGATGCCCCTCTCCAACAAACTCATAAGCAAGAAAGGGAAGACAAGTCGCGCAAGATTGACAGTGAAGAAGTTGTGCTTTATTGGCATCAACTCCTGTTCACCTACTAGCGACCTATCACCCTGACTCCTTACCTTCTTTCCACACAGAGCCTCATTACTCTCTATATTATGTATAGGAATCAGTGCCTACATCCCATTGAACCGGAGTCCCATGGAGAAGAGTGTGTTCACTTCAAGAGTCCATCCAGAAGTGTGTTAGTAGTGCCTGTAGCATCATATAGATCAGAGTGTCTAGAATAATCAATATCAGAATGAGGCTTGAGTGGTCAGGTGGGGCAAAGGGGTGCAGGTGACTGGGCCTCCCACAGCCAGCCAATCAGACACCCTCCACAGCCCGGGGGGCTGTCACTCAACCCCAGCTGTAGGTGGTTTCCATAATGTGTTCAGAGTGCCTGGGTGTGCTTGCCCATCGACCCTGTGGTAACAGGTAGTTCCAGACAGTTTCAATAAACATATATATTAAAAATGTCCTTCTCCACTTGCACCCTTACTGGTGCATCGAGGGAACATTTCACTAAAAATTAACTGTCTCTTATATAGAAACATCTTGTCATAATCTCGGGCACTATGTATTAACATATTTTTACATAGCCTAATATCACCGTGAGTGGGTCACCCACTGCTTTTCTATTACATAACCTTGGTCCCCACTCCATCGCCCGAGAATAATAATAATGCCCTCTGCCAATATATAATTCCGAACCGAAAAAAATAATCCGTGTATTTTTACATGGGGGGTTTCAAATCCCTCAACCTACCAGAACGGGAGGCGGACGCTCAACTCATTCGGTCATCTCGTCTGATGGTGTGTGTGTCACTCTCACTGTCACTGTCACTGTCATAATAAACTGTGCAAATATAAATAGGCGGAGGATATATCGACTTGTTTGCTGTATAATGGTGAAGGTCCATGTTTGTAATTAATATCCAACCCTGGGTGCATGCAGATGCGTCTGTGGGATTTCCCGGGATAGGTGGCGCCACCACCCCAGGCTGGTGCGCCCCGGCACCTCTCTCCCTGCCCACTCTATCGCCGAATATTGACTCAGGTCCTCTAAGGTGTGTGCTTGTGTAGGTATGTGCTGTGCATCTACTATTCCTACAATATGCCTCTAGTGGTGTGATGGGGGCTACCCTTATCATGTCCTCTAATGTATGTGCATGTGTAGGTATGTGGTGTGCGTCTAATATTCCTACAATATGCCTCTAGTGGTGTAAGAGGGGGGGGGGGGGGGTTACCCTTATCAGGTCCTCTAATGTATGTGCATGTGTAGGTATGTGGTCTGCGTCTAATATTCCTACAATATGCTCTAGTGGTGTGAGGGGGGCGGGGGGGTGGGGGGGGGGGGGCGGCTACCCTTATCAGGTTCCTCTAATGTATTTGCATGTGTAGGTATGTGGGTGCGTCTAATTAATTACAATATTCCTCTAGTGGTGTGAGGGAGAAGGGGGGGGGGGCTACCCTTATCAGGTCCTCTAATGTAGGTAGTGTGTGTCTAATATTCCTACAATATGCCTCTAGTGGTGTGAGGAGGCGGGGGGGGGGGTACCCTTATCAGGTCCTCTAATGTAGGTAGTGTGTGTCTAATATTCCTACAATATGCCTCTAGTGGTGAAAGGGGGCGGATACCCTTATCAGGTCCTCTAATGTATGTGCATGTGTAGGTATTTGGTGTGCGTCTAATATTCCTAAAATAGGTCTCTACGGGAGGGGGGGGGGGTACCTTTACTTATGTAATTTAATCTTCTCACTACTTACTTCTGTAGGCGTTCATGCATGTGCAAGGCAACATAGGTATTCTTAAAGTTGCATGGTTCGAGGAAAAGATCAAATTGACACAGCCTACTTCAAAACAAATACTGGGTCAATTATTGTTGGTGGTGATGCACGATCTGTTCTGAAACACCCCTTTGTGAACTACTACCCGCACTTAAACAGCCCTGAATGGTATCAAGTGTCAAGCAGTCCACAGTGTGAATACATCAACCCGGTTAGAATAATGCAAAAACAGGTAGTAAAGACAAACAACAACAACCCTCCCTCCCCACCAAGAGCTTTCGGGAAAGGATTATTTCATTAGCTTCTATAGGTTGTGAATTTATTAATTCCAAAAATGTCTACGTGTTTTACTTTCTTCTCAGCAATTGATTAGCTTATGCGTTATTCTGTAATGGTTGGGCTAGTTGGTTAATTTAGTTATATATTCAGTACTTTTGGGTTCACACAGACACATACATACACGTGTATGCGAACCCAAAAGTACAGAATATACAGGGATGAAAGATCTCCACGATTTCGCGGATTTCAGCGATTTTTTTATATTCACTGATTAACGTTCACAAAATCACTAGGAATCAGAATATGTACAACAACAATTGGTTAGTTCGAAACCGGTTCTTATTTGACCTTAGATGTTGCTAGAACATAAAACCCAAGCAAGAATGAGTTAGATATGGGCGATAATAGAGTCAAAACGAGGCTAGTTGAAACGTGACTTCCGCCATTTTTCCACAATTCCCTGACGGTGCCATGTCTATGGGAGAATATGCACATTTTCGCAGAAATTCGCTGTCAGTGTAATAATCTCAACTTGATTTCTGCGATTTTAGCCAGACACCACTTTCATCCCTTAATACATATATTTGTGTTTGTGTGTGAGTGTGAGTGTGTGCGTCTGTGTGTATATGTATGTGTGTGTGTGTGTGTGTATATATATTTTACCTCAGTACTGCGCCTCTGGCTACTCGTAGCCCAGGGAGAAGGAAACACATCCAGGTCCAGCAATTAGTATAATCAGCTCACAGCAGGACGTTGTGTTGTGAGCAGCTCCGGCAGTTTTTCTACATTTATTACAAAAGCAAACAGGTTAGTATCTTTTAAACTCGATACGTTGGTTTAGTTCATGTTAGTAGCATTCACATACAAAGTTTGTTGAAACTTTTCGATAAGATAGTACTGGTTTACAGCTTAGTTTCGATTGTAATTGGCATGATTGAAAGAACAATGCTTCCATTGTTTGGTTATTAATTAAGCCAACCATTGCCAAACGGAGAGATGTTTGGCAGGAGCCAGTTACATCATTGGGGATTTAATCCCTGGATCTCAATAAGATTCCCCATTTGTGATTCTCGTTAAGGCATACCTCCGAGTCCTCTAGTATTTTCTTCAACTTGTTGGCGAAAAAAGCCACCATGTGGGAGAATTTTATAGGTACTTAGAGTGTAGGAGGCCACCACTACACTGGTCCCTACCCCTCGTTAGGATCGGTTGGTTACCGATACCGTTATCCTGCGACTCTGTTAGCCATACGCCTGCGTTAAAAATTGATTTAACGCCATAAAATAAACACCTAGTATAATTATACTCTAATTATCAGGGTGCTATTCCACATAAGACAATGCCTAATCATTGTTCTTCTTTTTACTCACAGTCTCGGAGCTATGAAGCAGTGTAAGGCAGAGGCAACTCACACATTCAGTGCGGATGAAGATGCCATACCGCCTACGCGGGTACAAAGGTCGTCCTTGCCAGAACAAAGAGATTTTGAAGATTCAGGGGGGTCTAATACCGACCCCGGCCCCGGCCCCGCTGATAGAGACCGAGATGAGCAGGTTTGGCAGGCTAGTGCAACAGAAGATGGGAGAAATGTTACCATCTAGAGCGGGTACGTCAAAGAAAAGGCGAACCAAGGTTCCGCAAGACTCTGATGTGTCAGAATGGGAGGACTATTCGGAAGATCAGGCCTCAACAGACGACGACTCAGAGGAGGTGTTTGTGTCTGCACGGAAGCGCAAACACAAGAAGAGAAACAATTCCTCAGAAGGAGACGGAAGTACATGAGAGCCCATAAAAAGAAGCCCCTGGTGAAGAAGACTAAGAAAAAGTATAAGAAGAGGAGGAAGCAAATCCTCCTCTTTGGACTCGTCATCAGTCATGGATGACGAGTTCAGATTCCGACACCAAGCACTCCGGCAAATACTCTAAATCGTGTGGGAAAGAAACGAAAAAGTGTAAAGTGCTGAAACGCAAAAAAAATACACATAACAACGCTCATGAGGAAGACCATTCATGGCCACTTTAACACCTTCAAACCAGCGGAGGTCATAATCAAGGTGGTGGAGAAATTCACAGGAATTAAAGGAATTCCGGAGTCCGGCATCAAAGAGATGGATCCTCAGGTTAAACTCAGTTTGAGACGGCTCTCTACACAGTAAACAAAGGGGTACTCTCGGCTCTTACAGCTATTGGGCCCATCGCCAACAGGATGATGGCACAGAACAAGTTCTCATCACTCTGTGACGATATTAATGGAGGAATTGCATTACTAACAGCAGCCAGCAACTTTCTCTCCTAGAGACGGTTTGAAAACGTCTTTAAAGCGGTCTGCACAGATGCTGGAAAAGAGGTGGCGCAGTCCAAAAGGTTTATGGACAATGATGGAAAAGAATACACACTATTCCTAGCACGAAAGCCTATTAAGGGCAAGCCGCTGGATAAAGGCAAGATGTTCGGTGGACAACTACAATACTTGTTCAAACAAGTGGAGACCAGCTCCAAGTGTGGAAAACACACGGAAACTGACAAAAAGAAATCGGCTGATGGCAACTCCAACCGCTTCAAGAAGCTGATGCAGGATTTTTGCAACCGAAGAACTGGGCAACTAGGAGGCCAGTTCGGAACCAATTTCAGCTTCCAAGCTAGAGGAACGGGCCAGAGGCAGTCGTTCGGCTGGAACGACGGGAACAGGCCCTTCAAGAGGGAGTTCAACACTCAGAAGCCGTTCCCCCACCCAGGGAACAAATAGAAGTGGCGACTCAAACAATAGCAACCATAACAGTAAGGAATACCTTTCAAGCCGGTAACCTCAATAACTGTGTTTCGGAATGGAATAAAGTTACAGATAACTTAACTATCCTTAGCCTAGCAGAAGGGGTAAGTATTCCGTTAATAGAAGAACCTATTAAAAATAGAATACCATTTCCATATTGGTTTCATGGTTCAGAACGTGAAGCATTAAACAATCAAGTCCTTAAGTTTTGCGAAAAGGGCATTATAGAACCAGCACTACACATTGCTGGGGAATTCATCTAGAATATTTTCTTAAGACCGAAACCAAACAGGGAAGTTAGACTCATTTTAGACCTAACTTTATTTAACAAATTCGTAGAATACAAACATTTAAAAATGTTTTTGTTAGATATAGCGAGAGACTTAGTTACACAAGGCGCTTGGCTAGCCAGCATTGACCTTAAAGATGCATACTACACAGTGTCCATCTATAAACATGATCGAAAGTATTTAAGATTCTGTTGGAACGGTGAACTTTATGAGTTCATGTGTATGCCGAATGGACTGACCTGCTATCCAGACATTTTCACAAGGTTACTCAAACCAAATTTTTCACTAATGGCTAGGAAAGGACATATCCTGCTCCCATACATTGACGATTCATTTATTGTTCCGCAAACACAACAATGACAAGCAGCAGTAGATAAATTATGTAAAACGTTTACAAATTTAGGCTTCTATATACATGAAACTGAATCAGTACTAACGCCAACAAACAAACTAAAATTTCTGGGGTTCTTTATTGACACCATAAAAATGACTATTTCATTAACAGAACAAAAAGTAGATAAATTCACCACAGCAGCAAACCAATTACTACAATTGAACAGACCAAAAATACGACAAGTCCCAGTCTTGATAGGAATAATGATAGCCTACGCACCAGCTGTCTTATATGGCCAGGCCCATATCAAAGCCTTAGAGATAGATAAAAACTTAGCACTGGCTCGCACAAAAGGAAATTTCGAGTGGCCTATGACAATTTTGCAAGAAGGCCAAAACGATATAATTTGGTGGCTTTCACACATAAACAACTCATCCAACCCAATTAGGATGGGAGAGCCTACTCTACGGTCACAACAGATGCTTCCTTAGAAGGCGGGGGGCGGGGGGGCATAGAGACCAACAGACAACAGGTCGCCATTGGATGGAAGATGAAATCTCTGACCACATTAATGTAGGGCCTACCCCCTCCCCCTCTGCTGGGTAGGATCACCACACTCAGGGTCAAGGTTGGTGGTGGCCATGGGGCCATACTGCCTGGTGGTGGTGGGCAGACCACTGGTAGCCATAGGGACCAGGAATGCTGCTTCCCTATTGGTAGGGCCAAGAATGCTTCTTTCCCATTGGGGGATAGGGGTGACCATATAAATAATAAACCAGAGGGCTTGACTCTCTCTCCTTTCTTACACTTTATACTCGTCTTTTCTCTTTGTCTGTATTGATTTCACTATTGCCTGCCTACACAACCACAGATTCAAGCCTTAGCCATTTTACAATCACTTAGTACACTGGTTCATTAGATCGGTGTACGAAAGAAACACACCCAAACCTAAATACAATAGGTTTTGGGATGTATCAATAGTATTTAAATTAGCAGTTTTATTACTGCTAATTACGGGACACAGAAGCCAAACCGTTGTGGCACTTTCACTAGATGGACTAGAAATAGATAAGGATGAAGCTACATCTAGTACAATAAGTATCCATATAGACTAATAGAGTAAAATCATTTTTTATCCTAAAAAGTATGTTAAAGATTGCTGGACCCGGATGTGCTTCCTTCTCCCTGACCCATGACTATTCGAGGCTAGTACCTCAGGGAAAACACCAGTTATCCATCATCTGTACCCAGGTAAGATTCAGATAGCTATACTATATATATATATATATGTATTTATATACATGTATTTATATACATATTATATACATATATATATATACATGTATTTATATACATATTATGTATATAAATACATATAGTGTGGAATATAATATGTATATAAATACATATATACACATATACATATGCAGTAGAG
The DNA here is from genome assembly GCA_030323885.1 of Branchipolynoe longqiensis. Classification (NCBI taxonomy): domain Eukaryota; kingdom Metazoa; phylum Annelida; class Polychaeta; order Phyllodocida; family Polynoidae; genus Branchipolynoe; species Branchipolynoe longqiensis. The sequence goes on from CM059192.1 coordinate 27,551,795, forward strand.
CCTAGATAGTGGTATATAATAATAATAAACCGAACTGAAGAGAGTTAGTGTCCTTGTTTATATTCCCACAATGGATTATATAGCACTTGGATTATGTATGCATGTGTGGTTTTGTGTTCTTGTGGGTAATTAACCGACTGATAAGGGTATTAAGACTAATATAACCTCCAATGTTAGGACTGTGCCCCTGGCTTGCTTTACTGGCCGATTTTTAACACCGAACTGCTTGACCGCGTTGGCCTTATATTACTGATTGATGGTGCAATTAAATCGGGCATTGGTTTGGTTTTGTGATGTTTGCTGCTGCATTTTGCCTCCAATTTCTAGCCGCAGCCTGCTGGAATGAGGTCTGACTAATCGTAGGTGAGTCTAGACCAGACAGGATGGCTGAATGAGTTAAGCATCCATCACCCGTTTTGGTAGATCGTGGGATTCGAATCCTTGGGTTCAAACCCTGGTCATGTCAAACCAATGACTTAGAAATTGATACTTGTCGCTTCCTAACCAGGCGCTCGGCATTATTAGGATGGGGCAAGGACTGGTTGGCTCAGTGTCAGGACTATAGAGTTGCCATGATTGCGCACTGTCACAAGTCGGTACCCGTCCTGGTATGACCTGGGATGTTGCCAGGATGTAAAACTCCAACAACCAACCAACTAATCTTAAACAGTCATGTGTTGTAGGGAGAGGAGCGGGCAGATGGAACAGGAAATAGCCCGGCTCACGATGAGCCAAGATGTGAGTTTAGCAGAGGGGTCAAGTCTCCCAATTTGGTGGGAAATCTCCCTAAAATATAGCAAAATAAACCCAAATCTCCGGATTTTCCGCTTTTAATTTGTACGGATTTAGTGCTTTTAATTTGTAATCTACCACCAAAGAATCATTTTAGTTTGTGATTTTTGGAGGGTTCTTTTAAGCATATTCTTCATCAAAGAAGCAGGATGTAGCTCAGACGGTAGAATGTCCACCTGTGACTGTGGGTCATCCAATCGATCCTGCTCAGTGGACCCATTTGTAGTTTGGGCTATTTTCCATTCCAACCAGTGGTCCACAACTGGTTCATCAAAGGATGTGGTATGTGCTGTCCTGTCTGTGGGGAAGTGCATATAAAAGACCCCCATTGCTGCTTATCGGAAAGAGTAGCCTATGTGGTGGCAGCGGGTTTCCTCCAAAGAAATATGTCAGAATGACCATGTGTTTGACGTCCAATAGCCGATGATAAAAATCAATGAGCTCTAGAGGTGTCGTTAAATAAAACAAACTTTTAAAAATATTTTATATTCTTCATCAAGATGCACCAGAATGCACCATTTTGTATAACTTTTTCTCAAAATTGTCCTTGGAAGGATCCTGACCCCCCCCCCCCCCCCACCCCGCTGTGTGAGGGGCTGACCACCCACCCGCCTTCTCCCGCGCCCGACCCCCTTTGGCCACGCTATTTCTCCCTATTTACAATTTGTGTACTAGCGAGATCATCTACTTGGCACCTCGCGGCTATACTGCAACCAGGCATTAGCAGGACAAGATTAGTCATCTCCTCTAATAGTTCCAAGAAAGAGGGCGTCTTCTCGTAATTATCCCAGGATTTCAGCCTAGTGGGTTGAGAGTGGGTGCACTATAGATACACTGTATAGAGTCAAATGGGCGGGCAAGATGCTATTGAGCCAATTATTACACATGTTGGGTTTGATAGTGGAGTACTTTCTGCTCTGTCAAATGAAGCCACCAGAATTTACTGTATTCTCGCGGGTTAACGCCCATGTGTGGGTTAACACCCACCCCCCACTTGGCCAACATTTCATAAACGCCCACCCCTTAAATGCCCATGTGTGGGTAAACGCCCACCCCGCCTTCAGTGGTTTGCCAATTTAAACGCCCAGGGTGTTAACCCGCGAGAATACGGTAGTTCCGTAGCAACTAATATAATAACTCAGTACATGTGCAATCGCAAAATGAAAGGCGTCATTGTACATAGGCACAGGTGTATGTGGACGGGTGGCGTGATTTCAAATGGGCCAATGAGCATGGCTGAATCCCATTTGCAATCACTCCACCAACCCACTGAGTATTATGTAGACTTTTTATACATTTGTTGCTGCATGTGTGGAATATTAGGTCAATTTAATAGAACCTGTCACTGCCGCAAGTCATGCATGATGTGCGTCCCAAATTTATTTAGCATGTTTTCACTTCCAACATCTCCTAAGTTAGCCATTTATGTTAGAGTTACTCTAATCCAAAGTAAAGCAGGTTCAGTTGGTTGGCTGGTTGTTGGGACGGGTACCGACTTGTGACAGTGCGAACTCATGGCAACTTTATAGTGATGCCCCACTGGGAGACCAGGCTGCTAGTACCATGACCTGATATCGCACTCAGTCACATTATCCTGACACTGAGCCAACCAGTCCTTGCCCCACTCTAATAATGCCAAGTGCTTGGCTAGGAAGCGATAAGTATAAATTCATTGCTTTGACTCGACCAGGTTTTCAAACCCGTGGTTTTTTAATAGCACGATCTATCAAAACGAGCAGGTTCAGTAGATTAACTTAATATGTAATGATTTGTAAAATATAGTAGAACTCCGAATCTGTCTGAGTAAAGTTACATAGTCCGATGTCTTTCGAATTCTTGCATCATTTTTTAGATAAATATTTCAGGTTGACTATTATAACCTACTATTTATTATTCCTGAGTCATTTCGATGAAAAATGGCTAATTCTGGAGCAATTTGAGCTGAAAGAACCCAAAATCATTTCGGCAAGCTTGTCAAAAGTCTTATTGTTGTGGCACAGATTCATATCTCGTGATGGTCACGTGATGAGGAATGACCTGTTAATGTGAAGGTAGTCTGGAACCTGACTAATGCCATATATGGTACTGGGAATGAGGGCAGGAGTAATAAGGTCACGAGATTTACCTAATTGGTTAGTGGTCACCCTGTTTAATGGCTGTCTCAAAGTGAGTGTCCAAAGGACTGGGGTTATAAATTCACAGATTATTCTATATATGCTATACTGAATCATAAGTTAATGCACTAGTATCTAAGTTGGATATATAGGATCAAATGTAAGTAGTTCTTTTGATTTTGACAAAATTATATTTGATCGGACCATGCAACCTTAAGCAACTTCACCCCGAATCCTGTCGGGTTGGATCGGGGCAGACCAGCCCGGTTGCCATCCAGCATTAATGAGCGCCTATCCGGTGACAGAGGATGAGCGCCTGTTGTCTGTACAGGTGCGGCAGTTCCCATGTAATGACGTGTACATCCATGTTTGCCACTCCTGTTTCCTGCACACGTCAGACATGCGATTTAATTTGGTCATAATGTGCTGCCTCCACACACACAAACACACATACAAACACACACACAAATCCACACACACACGTGATGCTGGCACTCACTCACTCACTCACTCACGACCAGACGGGATGGCCGAATGAGTTAGAGCGTCCGTTTCCCGTGCTGGTAGATCGTGGGCTCGTGGGTTCGAGTCCCGGTCGAGTCAAACCAATGACTTTAAAATTGATACTTGTCGCCTTCTAGCCAGGCGCTCGGCATTATTAGGATAGGGCAAGGACTGGTGTGCTCAGTGTCAGGATAATGTGACTGAGTGGGATACCAGGTCATGGTGCCGGTGGCCTGGTTTCCCAGTGGGACAGCACTATAAAGTCGCCATGAGTGCGCACTGTCACAAGTCGGTACCCGTCCTGATATGACCTTAGATGTTGCTAGGATGTAAAACAACAAACAACAACAAACACTCACTCACTCACACATAGACATGTACACGCAGATTCACACATGCACAGACACACATGCACTCACACACAATCATACAGTCTTATGCAAACACTCTCACCGTCACACACAGACTCACACACATAGACACATACACAGACACGCACGCAGACAGTCACAGCCACACACTCACAGACACACACATGCACTCACACACTCATACACACAGTCTTACGCAAACACTCACACCGTCACACACAGACTTACACACAGACTTACACACAGACACATACACAGACACGCACGCAGACAGTCACAGCCACACACTCACAGACACACACATGCACTCACACACTCATACACACAGTCTTACGCAAACACTCACACCATCACACAGACTTACACATAGACAGATACACAGACACGCACGCAGACAGTCACAGACACACACACTCACAGACACACATGCACTCACACACACAGTCTTACACAAACACTCACACGTCACACACAGACTCACACACATAGACGCATACACAGACACGCACTCACAGACACTCACACACGCACTCACACATAATCAGACACAGTCTTACACAAACACTCACACACATGCGCGCACACGCTCATGCATACCCCGGTGCTGATATGACATTAGATGTTGCTAGGATGAAAAACAACAAACATACTAATGCATGCCACGCAGACTTTTACAGCTTTTGTTGGTGTTGTTTTACGTCCTAGCAACATCTAAGGTCATATCGGCGGAGCGGGTACGTCCTAGCAATTTCTAAAGTCATATCAGAACGGTTACTGATGGCGACTTTATAATGCTGCCCCACTGGGAGACCGGGTTGCCAGTATCGTGATCCGATTTCCACAAACCACTCCTGTCCCTATCAATACCCTAGTAATGCCAAGCTAGGTAGCGACTAGATAAAAGATTCACCCGGTACTTGTAGTACACAGGTGAAGATCAGCCTTATATAAATACGGGCGAAAATAGCGTTAGTATGGAACATCACCTAGTAACTGTGGCTCCAGTATCAAATGGCTACCCATGTAGGCACAGAGTTGGTGAAATGGGAGAGAATGCAAAAAGACAAGATGGCGGCCGTAGAATGCCGTCGATTTCACTTTTAAATCTTATTAACCTATATATTATATTATATTTTTCAACTCAAAGGTAGCGGGCTATCAATAAGATATATGTAAAGAATAAATGTTGCTTCTTAGATTGTAAAATTAGGCTCTCAATTCTTTGACCCGCATTTTCGCCAGCTTTTACATAGGGTTGGTTTGCACCCCTACTGCAGCAGTACGGGGTGAATATTGTTATCTAGGTAGCGACAAGTATAAATTGTGTAAGTCATTGGTTTGACTCGGCTTGCATTCGAAGTTACCCGACGGAAGTAAGCGCTTTTACACACACACACACACACTCACTCACTCACTCACTCACTCACTCACTCACTCACTCACTCACTCACTCACTCACTCACTCACTCACGCACTCACTCACTCACGCACTCACTCACTCACTCACGCACTCACTCACACACTCACTCACTCACTCACTCACTCACACACTCACACACAACACTCACTCACTCACACTCACACTCACACCCACACCCACACCCGCCGGCCCGCCCGCTCGCCTTTCATGGATTGGTGACGCTTCAAGCTATGTGTGTGTGGGGGCGGGGGTATAATAGGAAAGGAGAGTGTGTGTGGGCGGGGGGAGGGGGGGGGGGGGCTACAGTACGTGCTACCCTCTCCCCTGTGCCCTGGCGGGAAAATGGGGAGTGATGGATAAGTCACAGGGTGTCTGGTGAAGAGATGAGGTCATGGTGCATATTCAGGAAGTATGTGCGTAAATAGAGGGAACTGTTCAGTCAGATGTGGAGCTCGGTGCTGAGGGCGGTTTGAACAGAGTGTGTGTGTGTGGGGGGGGGGGGGGGGGGGGGGGGGGGGGGGGGTGGGGGGGGGGGGGGGGGTGATGATGCATGCTGTGATTTATGATTGGACCCTTAGCGGAAGGATGATAGGTTGGTTGTTGGAGTTTTACGTCCTGGCAACATCTAAGGTCATATCAGGACAGGTACTGACTTGTGATAGTGTGCACTCATGGTGACTTTATAGTGCTGCCCCACTGGGAAATAAGGCTGTTGGCACCATGACCCAATATCCCACTCAGTCACATTATCCTGATGCTGAGCTAACCAGTCCTTGCCCTATCCTATTAATGCCGAGCGCCTGGCTAGGAAGCGACAAGTGTCAAATTTAATGTCATTGGTTTTACCCGACCAGGAACCTGACCTTCCGCACGCGAGAGGCCCACGCTCTACCAATTAGGCCACCGCCCCAGGTTTAGTGGAGGGCAGATAGGGTGACGTCATACACTATCGCGCAACAGATGTGGAGGTATGGTGTGGGTGGATGATGGGGGGTGGGGGTGTAGCACAAGGAGCAGCGGGTTCCTCCTGCCTGGGGACAGCCAACTTCCGGCACGACTCCATCCATGCGTGACGGTGTGGTGGTTTCAGCGTGTTCCCGTGCTCAGACGTGTCCCTCGCTTCTGCGCATGCGTCAGAATCTAATAAACATGGCCGTAATCGATTAACACTACCCGGGCGACTCGGGTCATCCCAGTCGTCAGAATTTCAAATAGAACACGGCGAGTGGAGTCGACAAATACACGTGCCGTGTGCCAAAAAAGAATAACTTAGATTAATTAAATGGAAATATAGGTAAACTAGGCCATCATAAAATACTTTAAATCCTATTTTGCTGTATTTTTTATCGGCTATTAAAAAAAAAAAAATTCTCCACCCGAGCGCGGAGAAGCGTATTCGATTATTCGACCCGACATTGTAGGATGTGCGCATGCGCCAATAAGTGTCTCGGGTGATCCGAGTTGATGCGAAATCCGCGCATGCGCAGAAGCAACGGGACACATCTGAGCACGGGAACACGCTGAAACCACCACAACGGGTTGTGAGTAAGCCTGGGGCTTTGTACGTGTAACCTGCTGTTACTGCCCACGCACCACCACCGCTACCCGCCACCACTACCCGCCACCGCTACCAGACACCGCTACCCGACATTACTACGTGCCACAACCACCCGACACCACTACCTGCCACCGCTACCCGCCACCGCTACCAGACACCGCTACCCGACATTACTACCTGGCAGAACCACCCGACACCACTACCTGCCACCACTACCCAACACTACTAACTGCCACCACTACCAGCCACCACTACCCGCCACCACTACCAGCCACCGCGACCCGACACCGCGACCCGACACCGCTACCCGACACCGCTACCCGACATTACTACCTGCCACAACCACCCGACACCACTACCTGCCACCACTACCCAACACTACTACCCGACACTAATACCTGCCACCACTACCCGACACTACTACCTGCCATCACTACCCGACACCACTACAAACCACAACTACCCACCACCACTACCCACACCCCCTACCCGTCAAAACCACTACCGTCACACCCACTACCGTCACACCCACTACCTGCAACCAGCACCGTCACCACCACCACCCGTCACCACCACTGAGACGCCGTGGCCGGATGTGAACCTTGACCCGGAAGGAATCTCACCACAAGCGTGGCGACACACTTAAAGTCTTCTGACTGCTGGCATGGGGGAGGAGTGGGTGGTACTAGGTAGGGGCAGTTTGGGGGGTTTGGGGGCGGGGGCGGTGTACGGGGGGTGGGTGAGGACGGCGAGTGAGTTAGACAGAGGAAGGCTCACTAGAGTAAAGAAAGACCGTAGGTATGTTGAATGACGCGGTGCGGGGGGGGGGGGGGGGGTGTCCATGAGGGGGAGCCCACTTCTATATGTGAAGGTTGGTTTCTGCACATAATCTGCTATGTATAACTTAATAGTCATTATAATAGACCTGTCCTCGTTAGAATTTACCATCACCAATTTCTCCGTGAAGACCGTTGTGAAAGTACAACATCTGAACACTTTGACTCCTGGATACTGAATGCTTTATTCTCCATCCAGGGACCTGAACCACCTGCACCCTGTGCCTCTGATGTCATCTCATTTACATATTCCTTTGTTCTCTGCTCATGCCTGGATGTCTTTTACGAGATATAAACATGGAGTAGTCTGTACATGAGCTCCACTACCACGCGGTGGCGGCAGACACTATGCCGCACACCTATGCAGTTACACTGAACTGCGCTAGGTGGCGGCACGCTAGCTACCGAGCATGGCCCCGACCGGTCTGCCCTCTACTGCGAGTGGCTAGCACACCCCCCACCCACCTATAGAGGCGATGTGGGACCTCATGAGTCAGGAGGCGGGTCAGTTGACTGTTGACGCCGCGGAGAGCGGATAGGTTTTGTAATAAACCAGTTGAAGCGTACCTTTACTCAATCTTGGCGTTCTTCCGTGAGTGTGTGGCAGTGTGATAGCCCACACTGCCACACACCATGAGTGTGTGGCAGTGTGGGCTATCACATTGATACCGTGACCAGCGCTCGCCTTCTGCGAAAGGGGTGAGTGATGGCTTCATAAATTGGTATGGAGTGGATGTCGACAGCCCCTCTGCGTAGTGAGTGCCCATACCAAATTGATGGTTTGTGGGCGTCCTGTCGCACGAGGGCCCCTTCTGTGACTCTTCCTAAACCTGTTGCGAATGTGGGTGATTTGTTTGTTTGTTTGTTGCTTTATGACCGAGCAACATCTAAGGTCATATCAGGATGGGTACCGACTTGTGACAGTGCACACTCATGGCAACTTTATAGTGCTGTCCCACTGGGAAACCTGGCCGCCGGCGCCATGACCCGATATCCCACTCAGTCACATTATCCTGACACTGAGCTAACCAGTCCTTGTCCTATCCTAATAATGCCGAGCGCCAGGCTAGGAAGCGACAAGTATCAAGTTTTACGTCATTGGTTTGCCTCAACCAGGCTTCGAACCCACGTGATGATTCTATTCCCAGTACAGGTACCGGCATCATCGGGGAGGGCCGTGATGTGTTAATTGGTCAGGGGACGTGACTACCCCCGTGCTGGCACCTCTGGTCACATCCAGGGGTGCTGTAGGCGTCGATAAGTCTGAAAGCTATTGGACGCAGTTAGCTCAATTGAGTGGCGGTCCTCCGCCAGGTTTCGCCTTGGTGATTACACCAGGGGCGGGCATGGACGGGGCACTTGACACACAGTTGGACGCTCGTTCAATAATTAATAGCGTTACAGCAGTAAAAGGTGTTGTAGCATTGGACGGGGCGCGTAATGTTCTCTCGGGTGATATAAACACTGGGGAGGGCGTACCGGGGAGTACAGTGATGCTGGGCTTCGCTCTTGATGATATACGGTCTCTGTCAATCAGCAATGGTTCGGGGGCGGGTGTACTTAAGGGTAGCAGTTCTACTGCGTGTCGCGGTGATTTCGGTCTGGGTGTACGCAGTAGTTCTGCGTGGGAGGCGCTGCTGGAGTATTCGCCATGGGGGAGTTCTGCATTCCGTTCTGCATGGACGGGGTTCGGGCAATATACTATCTTTTCACCCAATCGTGTGGAGATCTCACCGGCTTTGGAGACAGGGTTTGTGGCCAATGACTCGTTAACGTCAGCATTAGGGGATGATTTGGCTATGGGTCTACGTTTTTGTGGTCGCAGTCGGAGGTAGAGCATCAGGAAGTGATGCGCATCCGCCGCCTGGAAGCGGGTCCAGTTTGACCGGATGGTGCAGGAACGGGGGGGTTGGATGAATTAAAGAGTCTCCCACGCAACCTTGTTTTCGCGCGATTTGGAGGATCTAAATGAGGTACGGCGCATTTCTGCGGAGGAGGTTAAATCTAACCATCTGTTGATTGAAGAGCAGCAAGCCTCTTGGGCCAGACAGTCTGAGGAAATGTCCATGCGGGATACGTTGAGTATTCAGCTGCAGGAGGGGAACCTGAGATGTAAACAATTGTTGGCAGCCGAAAGGTGCGACATAGATTCTGCTTTGGTCGCTCTTGCTGATGAATGCGCAGTCTTTCAGGCGGAAAAACCAGTGTTTAGACGTAGTTTGGGGCTTTGTGAGGACTGTGCATGGGATACTGAAGCGACGCGGTTGAAGAACCTGAAATCGCAGTATCCGGCGCATGGTGCGCGCTCCGCTTCTTCGGATAATTTACCAAATCTGCAGGCGACCTCTCAGAGGAAGGGCGGCAGTAGACATGGGAGTCCGAGGGAGCTGGCGGCCTCTCCCGATCAGGAATATATTCTCGGGGGGTGGTTCCTGTTCAGCTTCAGCGTGGGGTTGTTCAGGATTCCGTATATGTGGGGAAACCTAATGTAAATATACGTGGAGATGACACTCCTTACCCGACACGTTCAGACGAGGATGCATTACTAATTGCATCACTGCCTGAGCTGCCGGCAGGCCATCAATACTCAGTAGAATAACTGAGGTTATTCTGGGAGCATCCAGCAATAGTGGATGTGATTCGGGAGCCTATTGGAGGTGGGTCAGGCTGGGAGTCATGTAACCGGGATAATAATGCTGTAATGTCTTTGTCTTTGATGATGTTTAGCCAATGTCCGCATATACCCATTCACTCATGACCTTTGGGTTATTTATTGTCTGGCTATGTAGCCTTCCTATGACATAATGTGAACTTTGAAATAAACAATGAACGTCGAAGACATTCCTCGGAAGAACGTTCGCCTCCGAGCCTGTATCAAGCTTGAACTTGATTGGATGACCGTTCACTTGGACGGCCGCATACCAGAGCTAGGTGTCTTGTTCGGTGTTGCACTCGATAACACCGACAAACAGATCCGTCTGATCTGGGTCTTGTTCGACATTGTGAGGGACGGGTTCTTCCACTGTCAACTCATCGACCCTGCCAAGTTTGCTTTGGCAAACCTTCCAGAAGTGCCCGACCTTCTTGCAGGCAACACAAAAGACTAAATCCACATCGGTGTTCATAACCACAGTTTTGACATTGAATCTTGAATTCACTTGCACCGGTGGTGTTTCCGGCCTTCCAATATGGCGATTTCCAAGATGGCGGCCCGGCCGGACAAACCAGTGGTGCACCGGTACGTGCATTTGCATATCTGTTCCGAAAATCGATTTCTTTGACCTCTACGTAGGATTATTTGTCTTCCAACTGGTCTGCACTAGATTCACTGAGTTCGCACATATTAATGCACTTTTCAAATGGTAGATCGGCTGTTTGAAGCACCTTGTTTCTCAACGCCTTGCTTAACACCTTGCTTGGGGTGGTTTGTAACCTTACGATGGTTACTGGTTGCAGAACTGCAACATTATAGAGAAGCTCCGATAAATCAGCCCAATCTTTGGTTGAAGATTAATCTTCAGTAGTGGCGGTTGTAGAAGCTGGGGACATCTTTACAACGTTGTAATGGTGAAGCGTTGGGGCGGCACCAAATCTCTTCGGTCCGGCGGTAGTTCAGCACTTGTATTCAGCAGACAGCAGCAAGGGTTTCAAGGAAGGGTGGGTAAAGATGGGTGCAGCGGTGGTTCCAGCAACGAGAACAAAGCGAGAGAAACGTAAAGGTACAGGGCCCCACCCAAGCACACAACTCCCCTGGTCAGGGGGAGCAGTATGCCTGAGAGAAAAAGAAAGGGTACAGTCTAGGAAAGAGAAATGAGAGTTGAGTCAAAGGACCATGTCTATTTGCTCTATGGTGACCAACCAGCGAGCCATAGACACGGACAGAGTAAGAGTAGAAAGTGAAATGCCGGCGGGCTCCCCCTCCTGGAACTCTTTTTAGACATATCAAGGAGGAGCCAGGCCAGCGGAGCGGAGAGGAGATAGAGAGAGGTGTGGATGAAGTGTGGTCGGATAGCAAGTGTTGACACCAGCAACCAAACGATCATGCAAAAGCGATTCTTCAATCGGTCTATATTCACAATCTTTCACTGTCCCTGAGGGCTGTGATATATGTGGACATATTTTCGCTGGCTTGATTATGTGAGTTGAAACGGTAACATATTATTAAGTTTGATTTACCGGTACAGTATGCTTGAAATGCCCCCGTTAATGGCCTGATCTTGTCCTGCTCGGCAAGCGTGATGGCCATGTTGGCGAAAACTTTCTGGGCTTCTTCGCCCGCAATGTGAAGGAAGCTACAGCGTTGCACTCGTTCTGTTTTCGTAACGACTGCTGAAGCCGTGGCATATATATTATATCCTCTGATCCATGTTTTCCATGTTGACTGTGCGTTGTTGCAGAGGATGAGCTGACCTGGCGGCCTGATACTGAATGCTTTATTCACCATCCAGGGACCTGAACCGCAGGCACCCTGTGCCTCTGACGTCGTCTCATTTACATATTCCTTTGTTCTCTACTCATGCATGAATGTCTTTTAAGGCCCAGTCACACCATACCGGATTGGGGAACCAGATAGAAACTGGACACTGTCCGGGGGAAATACATCAATGTGCGGTTTATATATGGTCGGCATCCAGCGTTTCCGTTCTCTATCCGGTGGCAAGTTTTGAACGTGGACAAAACTTGTACCAGATGGCACCGGACTGGTTCGGTTTAAGTCTGTTTTGTCCGGTTCATGTCCGGTACCCATCCGTAACGTCACCGGTTTGCTTCCTGAATAGTCCGTTGACGGTGTTGTGGGAATTCGGTCCGTCATTTTTTATATGTTTTCGGAGCATCCGTGAACAGTCGGGTACGTGACCGGTTGATGTTTGGTCCGTCCGTTTGACATTTGGTTTTCGCTGTCGGTTCACCATTGCTTGTCTGGTTCACCATTGCTTGTCTGGTTACATACGTTGTTATCCGGTTATTGTCTGGTGGCTATTTGTTAATGTTCGTTCCTTGTCCATTTAGCGTTCGTTTCGTCTGGCGGCCTTTGACCCGATAGCGCAACATTTCGACACATTTTGGTACATTTTGAAACCGAACACCACTGGACTAGAAAATTCGCTGTCCGGTTGTGTCCGGTGCTCAATCCGACAGATGTGACAGGAACTTTATGCATATATTACGATGCACTGTCTTTCTTACTCAGGTTACCCACTCACTAACAAATCTGTCATTGCATTATATTGGGTAGGTATTACCATGGATGTAACTTTTCTTGCGATCATGTGGTAATCGAGCCATGGTTGTACCCCCCCCCCCCAATTCCCTCGTCAACTCTGCGACTCTTTTCTTTTTTTTCTCATTGGATGTACCCCAGGAACTGCTCCATCTCCATGTTGTGTCCATCTTTCAAGCTACTTGAAGCCAGTGTTCCAACCATCTTTATATTAAGTTCAGCTGAATGAGCCCATTATTCCCCCCCCCCCCTCCCCTCTCTCTCACTTCCCCTCTCCCCCTTCCCTTACCCCACCCCTACATCACCCCAGATTCAGGTCCAGGTACAAGCCGGTGTTCATACTAAGTCCAACTGAATGAGGCCATTATGCCTCCCCTCCGCTCCCCTCCCCTCCCCTCCCCTACCTTCCCTCCCTCCCCCTCCCTCATTCATTCATTCCCTCCCTCCCTCCCTTCCTTCCTCCTTCTCTCCCACACCATCACCCCAGACTCAGGTGCTCTCGCCCCCCCCCCCCCACCGCCCCATTTACTAATACACCAGGTGCGTACATCCCGCCACCTCACTTCCACCTGCCACTTTGGGGGCTTCCGGGCCCCCTTTCCACGTGGTAACAAAACAACAACTATTAGAGTAACAAAGAGAACACACACACTCAACAGATGCACACAGTCACACACACACTCTCACATTCACACACACACACAGACATTCACACACCAAAGAGAATGTCATCACGGAGCGTGTAGAGATCGGAGAACTCCACGTCTGCCTAGGCTGTGAGTCTTTAATTGGACAGTGTTAGTTATGTCAGATTCCGATAGGGGCACGTCGGTCACCATGTCAATAGTAAAATGTTCCTGCATTTAGACTAGTCTGGCCTTGATTAAAGTAGTTTTGCATTGGAATATTTTCATAAATGTTATATCACTCGAAAGAACATAACATATTCTTACCGAAAATGCACATCAAAATACCAAAATCAAAGTACTTAGAGCATACAAAGCTGTAACAATGTGGCAAGGGTCACAGTTTATTACAATGGTGAATCCAGACTAAATCGAACAATTAAGCTGACATTGGCAATGGCATAACCTTCTCCCCTATTAAGATATTTTCAAAATTACAACAGATTTGAGTTTGTCTCAGCAAGGTCAGTTGACAGAGCTTAAATTTATACTGTTTGTTGTGGTTTGAAATTTTAGCTGATCTACCTAACAGTGTTCAGAATCCTGAATACCCTCCCCCCCCCCCCCTCCTCTCCTCCTCTGGGTCTAGTCATATGTCTCTGTTGCTGGTTTGTGACCCGGCCCCATCGAATGTGTAGTAAGTGTCCACGTGATGATGGCGGTGTTCTTCCAGCTCTCCGTATCCGTCACGGATGTTTATACCCAAATCAACTATCCGTATTTACCCTGCAGTCATTCATTATATCAAGGTCCGTAGGGCGCCTGAAAAGCCTTAAAAAATTCATTTGTCCTATTTCAAGGCCTTGAAAAGCCTTGAATTTAAACCTATTTTGGGTAATTCGTCTTGAAAAGCCTCACATTCCATTAAACTCTGTGAACTGATCTAAATTAGTTAGAAATCGTCATTCGCCGTTGTTTTCCCCTGAAATCCAAATGAAAATAGTGTTGAATTTCTATCAAAAACAGCATTGAAAAGCCTTGAAATAGCCTTGAATTACATGTGTACAGACCCTGTTATTTGCAACGGAGGTAGGGGGGGGGGGGGGTAATGCATTGGTTGTATAGTACAGTAGCGGACCTTGGCAATGTCCCAGATGGAGTGATCGATCTTCGAATCTTGAGTGATTTAAAAGCTTAGGTGAATCCGGCGTGACTTGGATTGCGGATAGCTCAAAATTGCGTAGCAATGTAAAACTGGCGGACTATGGGAATGTATGTAATTAAGAAAAATAGTTTTTGTTAAATTTGGGGGGGGGGGGGAGTGTTATTTGAGGGTATTTTTTTTAATTTTGTGCGTGTTAGGGTGGGTTCTTTCTGTGGGGTTTAAAAAAGAGATTACTAGTTTTACGACTAGTTTTACAACACATGTGAGTATCCTTGTGTATGCTCGTATGGTTGTATAATTTATACTCAATGGGTGTTTACACACATACACACACGCGCGCGCGCACACTCACACACACACACACACACACACACACACACACACACACACACACACACACACACACACACACACACACACACACACACACACACACACACACTAGCAGTAGTAGTGGTACTAGCAGCAGCAGCAGGAATAGCGCCACCATCAGCAGTGTCCGAGTGACTACACGACTACTAGGAACTGAGGCATTTTGGAGACCTACTGCTTCCTAACTCACCTGGACACCTACTGCTTCCTAACTCACCCCACAACACACACACACCCCACACACACACGAGCAGCCGTATCAACAGCATCAGGTATATCCCGCAGCTACACGCAGCAGCAGCAGCAGCAGCAGAAGCAGCAGTAGTTGGTTGTTGGAGCCTTACATCCTGGCAACATCTATGGTCATATCAGGACGGAGTAGTAGTAGTAGTAGCAATAGTAGTAGTAGTAGTAGTAGCAGTAGTAGTAATAGTAATAGTAGTAGTAGTAATAGTAGTAGTAGTAGTAGTAGTAGTAGTAGTAGTAGTAGTAGTAGTAGTAGTAGTAGTAGTAGTAGTAGTAGTAGCAGCAGCAGCAGCAGAAGTAATAACAAAAGTTAACCTCGTCTAGGAATAGTAGTAGTAGTGTAGTACTAGTAATAACATAAGGCTAAGCTCGGTAGTAGTAGTAGTAGTAGTAGTACTACTAGTAGTAGTAGTAGTAGTGGTAGTAGTAGTAGTGGTAGTAGTGCGATAAAGACAGCTCGCCTCACCTCGCCTCGCCTCGCCTCGCCTCGCCTCACTCGGTGCACACACGGCGATGGTAGTGAGACCGAGTCCTCATCCTCCTAGTGGTTACCACTTCACTCAGCGCTACCTGCTCCCCCCCCCCCCCACACACACACCCGTGCTCCACCACCGGGACGCCACCATTCCCCCCACCCCTCCCATCACCCCTAACACCCACACCCACACCGCCACCGCGCAGTGGAGACTTGGCTTAGCCGCCACCGCGAACAAAGCCTCTGAGTATCACGTGGGTGCGGGAGGCTCTGGGTGTGCGCGCGCGCGCGTGTGTGGGTGTGTAGGTGTGGGTACAGGACTAGTCGTAGTGTATATCCGGCGGTGATCACTTCGAGACGGGAGACTCAGGGAGAAACACAGAGAGGTAGGCTTGTGTTTATTATGTGTATCGCAGTGCGCGCGTGTTGTCTGTAACTACGGACTGTTTAGCCGTTTACTTACTCACTGTCTGAACGTGTGGGTGGGTGTGTAACGTGTATGCGCGTTGCTCTTGGTGAAGAGCGTAACGGGAAAGTACTACTACTACTTGCGCTTCATCAGGCATCAGGGAGCTCGGCCTTTTGTCGGAATATTCTATCTCCAGCACGTGGTGTCTTACCATGCAATCTGTGTCTGTGTATGTGTATGTGCTTCTCCTGCAAGTGTTATTTTGTTTATTTGGCACATTAATTGATTAAGCAGTGGAAATTTGAAGCACGGACAATTACAATAGCGATATAGCGAATGGTAGACAGGAAGTGTGAACACTTATTTGTCTCTCTCTTTTTTTTTTTTTTGATACATTAGTTGTCCCAAGCAGGGGAAATCCCAGTCACAGACGACTGGTCTTCCCCACTCCACTGATGGTCGATAGAAAGCCCGAGCCTACACTTTTATCGACCCAAGGGATTTTTAGCCTCCCACACCACATAGACATGGTATGAGAGCAACCAGCCTTTGATGACGCTGTAAGTTATACACACCAGTGGAAATCCAAATTGGCAGAGCTGGGGGCATGGGGAATCGAACCGCCGACCCTCAGATTAGGAGTCTGACCTAGAAAAAAGTCAGACACTCTAACCACTCCGCCACAGAGAACGCCACTAGTGTAATTTTGTTTATTTGGCACATTAATTGATTAAGCAGTGGAAATTTGAAGCACGGGCAATGTGTTTTCCCTCATTCTACTGCTCCCACCAATAAAGCCGAACGCTTGACTAAGTAGCAATAAGACATCATACGTATAAAATTGTGATGTCATTGGTTTGACCAGAGGGGAGTGGGATGTAGCTCAGGTGGCAGTCATCCTATCGATCCTGCTCAGTGGACACATTTGAAGTTTGGGCTATTTTCCGTTCCAACCAATGGTCCACAACTGGTTCACCAAAGGCTGTGGTAGGCCTATGTGATGTCCTGTCTGTGGGAAGGTGCATATAAAAGACGCCTTGCTGCATATCGGAAAGAGTAGGCCTACTCTATATGGCAGCAGGTTTCCTCGACAGAAATTTGTCAGAATGACCATATGTTTGACGTCCAATAGCCGATGATAAAAATCAATGCGGTCTAGAGGTGTCATTGAATAAAACAAACTTTCCTTTGACTCGACCTGGTGTAAATATTTCAAATTCCCCCCTGATTCAAGTTCCCCCCCGGGAACTTGAAAACGTTTTCAAATTCCTCCCAGGGGAATTTGAAAACGTTTTCAAGTTCCCTCCCTCGTTTTAACTTTCCCTCCCCCCGGGGAACTTGAAAACGTGCGTAAAACTACACCAACCACCCAGCCTCCCCAGGCCCTCTCAGAGGACTGTGGTTGGGCTCCTTAGGCTGCCTTTTTCCTTCCTCCCCCCTCCCCCCTACCCCCCGGGAAATTGTCTGGAAATGGTTTTTTTCCGTGAAATTTTCGATTTGTTTAACTTTTCATTTTTTTGTGCTTTTTTGAATAATTAAAAAAAAGATAGAATTTGTGTGTGAAATTCTTTATTTTCGTGAAATACACATTTTTTGTGTGAATTTTTTACGTGAAATTGTTCGATTAACAACAAATCTTTTGGGGGAAATTTTGGTGACTACTATTACTATTTTTTTTATAAATTTTCGATCTTTTTAAAACTTTTACATTTTGGGGAAATTTTCTATATTTTTAAACAATTTTAAATTCTCAGAGGGGGGAATTTGAAAATAGGGGGAGGAATCTGAAAACTGTTTTTAAGTTCCCCCCCCCCCCCCTCCCGGAATCTGAAAACGTTTTTAATTTCCCCGGAGGGAAGTTAAAAACGTTTTCAGATTCCCGGGGGGGGGGGGGAAACTTGGGATGGGGGGGAAGTTGAAATCGTTACACCGGGTTCGGACCCAATGACCTACCAAAACGAGAGGCGAGACACTTTAAATAATTTAGCCATGGAGATATTAGATTGGGATGTATGTGCACGTGGTTCATGTCCGTGAGCCAGCCATCTGAAACTTTTTCTCTCGGGTTGTTGAGCAGCCCTGTGCTGTGGTAGTAGCTAAGTGTAGCCACCCTCTCGCCGTGGTTTGTCTGTGGTGCGGCACGTGGGCTGTGATTAAATTCGATACGACGTGTGATAGTGCTGCACCTTTCATTTAGTGGTGGATGCTTGGTGCAAGTTCTTCTGGTGGTATGGGCCTCTGGTCAGAACCAAATGTCTGCCCCTGCTTATTTATAGGAAGAACTCTTATTGATACAGCACTCCTTTATCACGTCGTATCCCCGACCTGATATGACCTTATATGTTGCTAGGACGTAAAATTTCAATAGGCAAAGCGATCCTGTTGTATCCCCGTCGCGTGACCGGAGGTTATGGTTAGGTTAGGGTTAGCGGTAAACTCTTGTTTCATCTTATGATTGTTTCAAAGTTAGTCACGTGACTACTGCCGCACTAATAAGCACTCTGACTATTCATACGGTCCCATACGAATAGCCACTGCCTATATTATATATATATATATTATATCTACAGCATATATATACATACTTTGCGTTGAACATGTACCGGGTGCGGTGGCCGAATCGATTGAGCGCGGGCCTCGCGTGCGGAAGTTCAGGAGTTTGGTTCCCGGTTGAGTCAAACCAATGACTTATAAAATTGATACTTGTCGCTTCCTAGTCTCGCGCTCGCATTAATAGAATAGGCAAGGACTGTTTAGCTCAGTGTCAGCAGGATAATGTGACTGAGTGGGTTATGGTGCTGGCAGCTTGATTTCCCAGTGGGGCAGCACTATTAAGTCACCATGAGTGCGCACTGTCACAAGTCAGTACCCATCCTGATTTGATCTTAGATGTTGCCAGGAAGTAAATCTCCAACAACCAACCAACTGTGTATTCCTGTTTGAGGATGATCATGTTGTTTCCCGGATGTGGAATGGCACTCCCGCCATCTAGCGCTGGTACTTAATACTTAAAGCCTATCTTTCCTCGCTATTTGAGTACAATCAGGATGCAAACCTTTCTGTTTCTTTTGTTTGTTGTGGGTTTTATGTCCTAGCAATATCTAAGGTTATATCCTGGATGGGTTATGACTTTTGACAGTCCTTGCGCACTCAATTGTACACAGTGTCGACATCAACTTATAGAGGAAGTGCACGTGACGTCAATCAGCTGTCAGTGGGCTGCCATCTTGCATTACGAGTACCCTCCCTAGCCATGTTGTGAATGCATGTAGATGCAGCAAAACAGAGTTTTCTTGTGTTATAGGAGGTTCTGGGAAATTTACATCCAATGTGTTTACGTACAGCACTAAAAATTGATACTTGTCGCTTCCTAACCAGGTGCTCTGCATTATTAGCATATGGCAAGGACTGCTTAGCTCAGTGTCAGGATAATGTGACTGAGTGGGATATCATGTCATGGTGCTGGTGGCCTGGTCTCCCAGTCGGGCAGTACTATAAAGTCACCATGAATGCACACTGTCAGAAGTCGGTACCCGTCCTGATATGAACGTAGATGTTGCTAGGACGTAAAACTCCAGCAAACAAACAAAGCTATTCCTTGCACGAGAAGGACATGGGGTTGTGAGTTCAATCCCTAGCCGAGTGAAACACTAAGTTTTCCGAGATTCTCGCTACCCTCGCGTTACTAGGATGTGGAAAGTATTGGTTTTCTCAGTGTTAGGAACATCTTGGATAAGTGCGATATTGCTGTCATGGTGCTGGCGGCATGGTTTCCCAGTTGAGCAGCACTATGAAGCAGTCATGGACGCACACTGGCATATAAATGAGTTAGTGGCCTTTTTTTTTTAAAGAAAAAGAGAATAAAAAGGAATATGACCTTAAAGTTGCATAGTCCGATGCTTTTGAATTTCTGCCATTTTCTGAGATGAATACATTATGGTAACCATTATAGTCTACTATATTTTAGCTTGAAGTAACTTTCATTTTAAATGGCTAACTTTGCAGGTATTTGACATCAAAACATGCCCAGTTCAATTTGGCAAGCATGCCAAAACTCTGGCACCATAGACTTCAGTATTAACAGGTTCTATTAACTTGACTTAATATTATGACCTTCTATGCAGCAAAACATGCTTTATAAATACACCAGTATCTAACTTGAATATGTAGAATTAAGTCTAGATAAATGTTTTGGTTTTGACAATGTCATGTCTTCATGGGATTGTGCTACTTTAAATACTGCCAAGATATATATATATATATATGTATTATATATCTATATAGCGACAGACATACATACACATTATATCCTTGATTAGTGTTATCCGCACAGTATAATTAAATACTGCCAGACACTCTTCGATCTCAATCTCAATCTTCCACTGACTGATTACATGTCCAATCTGGTAGCCACATTTTTCCTTAATTAATACTTTAATAGATGTGATAATAGCCATGTCCGACTTACACGCGATATGCGAATATGTGGCATGCGGTATGCGAATGGGAGGATTCCTTCTACGCGGTATGCGAACCCGTAACCCCACCACCACCACCACTTATGTTTCCCCTCTGCACCCTTGTGTGTGACCATTCCGTAATGCTCAGTCGCCTCTCCTCATTTAAAACTGATGGACAATTGCGACTGACGTTTCACATGCCGCACCGATCGCTACAGGGACCGATCGAGTTGCCGCATTCGCATTCGGACGTAAGGAATCACCCCCATTGACTTAGATGCTTTCCGATTTTTTGCCGCATTCGCATACCGCATCTAAGGAATCTTAGCTTTAAGCTAGTTTGCATTTTCTGTATTTTCTCTCGAGCTATTAACCTCGACATGTCCCTATTCCACATTTACTTCGCTGATCTCCCTTCACAGTCACAGCCAGTCTAAACAAAGCTTAAACCTGAGTAGTCCCGTATCATATGCCATTAGATAAGCATGTGTTTCGCTGGGTGGTCTATGCAATCAGTATACAAAGCTTGACTTTGCTTTTGTGACATTTGTGCTATTGTATAATAAACATTATTAATGTACACCCCCCACCCACAGGTTGTTGAATGATAAGTCAGAAACTATAACATTCACGTGCATTGATCACAATGGCTACTATTGTATGCAAAATATGACCTTTACGAATATTCTTTGTTGGTTCTAATCCGGTCTGTGCTAATCAAAGTTGTATAATCCAGTGGTCTCGAGTTTCTGCAATGTATACATATAAGGATAGTGATAAACCCTTTATCGCGTGTAATAAATAACCTCTCTGGCGGTCCTCCCCCCCCCCCCTCCCCCCTCGGGGTGGGGTGGGGGTGGGTGGGTGGGTACCAGCATGCACTTCGTCCCCCCCCCCCTGCTCGGAAGCGTGTATCTGTGTGTGTATATGGTTAGATGAATATATTAATCATTATGATTTACCTTTCTTTACTTTGATTAAAATTTTATTTTAGAGGATTAACTTGGAATATTTGATGTGGAAATTAAGGTTGGGGTTCAGTCCGAAATGCTGGACATGGGGTTTTGTTTAGTTGTTTTCGACTGTAGCAGCATAGCACATTAACACAAAACTGCGATGAATGTTTAATAAGTGCAGCCGTATTTTAAGTTGGATTTGTAGTAGGTACCGCCAGTACTTAGATCACACTGGAAGAAAGTATGAAAATCATGAAAGATTGCTACTTTTTAAACACTCCGATTTGAGTGTATGTTTAAGTTAAAAATACCCAGAAAGTATTGTGAATGAACTAAATCTTTACTCTTTGTTTTGATACCAAAATTACCTGGGTTGTATATTAAGACAACACACAAAAAGGCACTTTATTACATGAACTTTTGCTAATTTGCGCATTCTTTTGCATCACATTAATCAGAATAAGTATCAAAGCATGTGGTTTTGTTTCGCTTGGCGCTAAATCACCGTTGGTGACACAGGCTCAGAAAGACCACTAAATTAACTTTAATTTGGTATGTGCTGGATATTTATTTAGAATAAAATCAAATAATGACAAACAAAAAATAAACACCTTTCACTCAGTGTTAAAGGACAATTTTGTTCAAGTAAAAAAAATGTAATGTTAAAATGTGAATATCTAGAAAAGTAAACAAGATAGAACCTTTCTGTTGTTGTGTTATTCTGCATTTAACTAGCACTGTGTAATCAACCTTTTTTCTTGAAGATTTATACTGCCTCTCATGGATAAGTGTGAATAGACTTGTTTTCACCATTAGACAGTTTGTCGATAGAAAGCCCGAGCCTACACTTTTACCGACCCAAGGGATTTTTAACCTCCCACACCACATAGTCATGGTATGAGAGCAACTGGCCTTTGATGACGCTGTAAGTTATACACAGCGGTGGAAATTCAAATTGGCAGAGGTGGGGGCATGGGGAATCGAACCATCGACCTTCAGATTAAATGCCCAGTTTAAGTATTTAAAAAAAAAATACTTCCGGTGACTATTTGTCGCCTAAAATCTAGTTGAGTGATTTTTGTTTCGAAAATGTTACGCCTTCACCGGATGTGACCTTAGAAGGTGTTAAATAAAAAGTGACGGTATTTGCCGGGTGCTATGCGCATGCGCGTGTTCTTGTTAGCCAACTCTGCTGCACATAGGGCCCCCCATTGTGGTGCTCGCCTGTTGAGTGACACCACGTCTCCTCCCCTCTCTCCCCCCCCCCCCCCCCCCCCCCCCCCCCCTATGGCCTATCCAAACAGAATCAGTAATGTGAGTGGGCAGCTGATGGTGGTAACCCGCCCAAGCTTTCCTTCTGCAGAAATTGTTGCACTATATAGCATGTACTACTTGTCAAAGGGGTGGTGGGGGGGGGGGGGGGGGGGGGGGCTGAACAACCAGGGTGCATACAACCAGGGTTGAACACAGGATGAAAGGATGAAAACCTGTCTTTGTTGGGTGTTTCATGTTTCCTAGCAATATCTAAGGTTAAATTCTACTCGCTGTTTGCCATAAATCCAAACAAACCAAGACCACCATTCAACAATGTCTGATTTTATTTGTACTCTGTGACCCCTCACAGGGTATGAGAGCAACAATATAACAAAATAGAATATAAATCAAATAGTGGCTCAAAATGGCTTGTTTACCAAAAAGATTATATTAAATTGATATGGTTAGGGTTCTGGATTTCTATTAATTTTGAATAAAACTAAGGTTTTGCACTGCGCATACTGGCAAACTCAATGCATTGTCAATGGTCGTGAGCAATCTTCATACAGAAAAAGTGAAATATCTCTAAAACCACACGACCGAGAAACAAATCGCTTGGTACACATATAGAAAACATGTTTACCGAAAAGATTATTATTAATTGATACGGTTAGGGTTCTGGATTTCTATTAATTTTGAATAAAACTAATGTTTTGCACTGCGCGTACTGGCAAACTCGATGCATTGTCAATGGTCGTGAGCGATCTTCATACAGAAAAAGTGAAATATCTCTAAAACCACACCAGACTTATTCCTTGTCTTAGATGGACAAGTCTGAGAATAATTGTCTTAGAAGGACAATTCTGTTTGCAAGAATTAGTTTTAAAACAGTAGTACCACGTTTGCTCCTTTCTATATACACTAGCATGTTTGTTTGTTGCAGTTGCACTTGGAGATATTGCATAGTTGGTGTCTTGACTGCATAATTGGCAATCAAGACTATCCGGTCTTGTGCCGTACGGTATGTGGCTCTAAAGGACAGGTGGCAGGTTATTGCTGACGGTAGCTGAACTCTCCCCCCCCCCCCCCCCCCCCATGGTGTTAGATTAGATTATCCCTGATTACCAAGTTAATACCCGCGAGCTCTCGGTCGGTCGGTTGTTTGGTTGGATGTTTGGTTGTTTGGTTGAGTTCTACATCCTGGCAACATCCAAGGTTATATCAGGATGGGTACCGAATTGTGACAGTGCACACTCATGGTGACTTTATAGTGCTGCCCCACTGGGAAATCAGGCCACCTGCCCCATGACCTAATATCGCACTCAGTCATATTATCCTGACACTAAGCGAACCAGTCCTTGCCCTATCCTTTTAAAGTCATTAGTTTGACTCGCCTGAGAACCGAACTCCCGACCTTCCGCACGCGAGGCCTGCACTCTACTCGCTCAGTCCAGTCAGGGTTGAGCTGGTTCCCCAGTGAGACACATGAATGGACGGAGACTTACTACTTGGAGATTTTTGTTCACGCTGAGATTTTTGTTCGCGCGTTGAATTTACTAACCCAAATCCAAAAAGAGTTAGGCTATATATATTATGTGTTGTTTTTGAGATAATCAATTTTAAGGAATTAATATATAAAAATGTATTAATTTCCAATTAAAAGTGGAACTTTGACCAAGTATAATAAAAAGTGGAACCATGTCAAGTGTTTTCTGCTAACCAATTTCCATTGTACATTTATATATATAAAGGAATTTAAACTGCCAATTGCTAAATCAGTTCGTCAAGCAGATTTTTAATAAGACGACGTCAAAAAGTGGAATAACAGTGTAATAGTCTATTTTTTCCCAGACCTCTATCTACAGAGAATCAAAAGATATTTGCATCCAAAAATGTGAAAAAGTGTAATTGTTTGCATGTAAACAGCATCTGTAAGTGAAATTTGTTTAATTTTCCTATCTTTGAAAGCTCATTGCAGCTAAACAGCCACTTGAATCTTCCTCAGATTTGGCACAGTATTACAATAGCCATTCCCTGAGACTAATAGATATTATGTATGTCAATATTATATCCAAAAATATGGAAAATATTGAATTTTGATTGAACATATAGATGAATTGTCAGCAAACCAAATATATTAATTTGATAAATCTTTAAATGTTGATTGTAGCTTAACCAATAAATTGACAGTGCATATAATCTGGAGGTAATACACATTATCGTTTTAATATTCTGTCTAGAAATACAAAATGTGCATTTTGATTTCATATACAAAAGAAAAGTGTACAAAATCAAAAATATATATTTGGTCAACAAGCTTTGAACACTCACTCTGGCTCATCTAATAGTTGGATCTCCTTCAAATTTTGCACACAAAGCATATAGAACTAATGCATATTAGCTATACCAATAATGTAAACTAAAAATATGAAAAGCTGTATGTTGATTGCAAATACAGATTAAAAGTGTCTGAAACCAAAAATATTGATATAAATAAATCTTTAAATATTCACTGTACCTAAAGCAATGGTTGGATCTTCCCCAAATCTGGTACAATATTAGATTATATATTTTGTGATATAAGTCAATAGACATCAATGTCAAATACATGTTTCTACATGGGTGTCATCATTGTGAAACTAGTATGGTCAGCAAAGGCCCAAACAGGTTGGTCTCAATATTCTGCATGCGGCTCCTTGGACCACCTGGCACTATAGTAAGATTGGTATCATTGGAAAGGTAATTAAATTATCTTTCTATCCATACTAAATCTTATTAGGTTTTAAATATTTTTTAATTCAGTAGATGGGCTTTAAACTTTCAAAATTATTTAAATTGCAGAATTTGACCTTTTTGACCTAGGTCGAACCATATATGGTTTGAAAGCTGAGGTCATTGCGCTTCTTCTGATACCATCCCCGACTTTCTACCGGGTAGTGCAAGGAAGCGCGAGCCCATTAAAGATACCCTGTTTTCACAGTCGTTTTCATTTACATCAGTAATGAAGGAATATTCACTAAATACACTCATCATACAAATGGAATTTACTTAAATACAAACTTACTATATATTCTATCCAACAACACCATCGGATAGAACATATGTTGATGTTCTAGGTTATGTAATTTCATCTAAATGATATACATACAGAAATAGTTACAAGCATGTGAATATTTAGGAAAAAAGAACCATTCCTGGAATTTTAATGGGCGCTGCCGGTACCTAATAGGAGTGAAAATTCTAGTAGCTTAATGAGTATGCTTTGATTGTTTGTTGAGGTTTAACATCCTAGCAACATCTAAGTTCATATCCAGACAGGTACAGACTTGTAATAGTGCACACTAATGGCGACTTTATACTGCTGCCCCACTGGAGGTCTGGGCTTCTGTCAGCATGAAGCAATATCCCACTCAGTCACATACTGAGCAAACCAGCCTTTACCTTAAAGTTGCATAGTCTGATGATTTTGAATTTCTGTATTTTTCTGAGATAAATATATTCGATCGATCACTAGTATCTACTTTATATTAGTTCAAAGTTACTTTTATTTCAAATGGTAAACTTTTGAGATATTTTGGGTGCAAACATGGAAAATTAGTTTTGGCAAGCTTGCCAAAACTCTGACACCATAGACTTCTGCAGTAACAGGTTCTGTTAAATTGACTCAGTATTGCCTTCTAGAAATAAATGGTTAATAAGTGCATCAGTGTCTAAGTTAGATATGTCTAATCAAATCTAGATAATTGGTTTGGTTTTGAAAATTTGGAATTTTATCAGACTATGCAGCTTTAGACTTTATTGGGTTTCGAGCCCACAACCTCCTACATTGGAACCAATTCTACCATTTCGGAGTATGCTTTAAACCCACATTGAAGTGTTGGTGCAGCTTGTCGCTTTGTTTGGTCTACCGCCTGGGATATAATATTAAATATAATAATTTCTCTAAATGTCACGTCTGTGTTAAAAGTGATGACACCTTCAGACTCCTTTGTGTGTAGCTTTGTTGAGAGATAATTTGTAATGGCCGTTGCCGTCATCAGGGGTTGAGAAGTGATGACTATGGTTACATTTAAATTTAAATGGCAATGTCCATTGGGTCGATGTCGTTGCATTCATTGTTCAAAGCCAACCTTTGGCGGGATTAATTATTCTAAATATAAAATTTCATTGTGTCTAGTAGGCGTGCTGGCGACCAGGTGTTGATTACAAGCACCCCGTGTTCAGTTAAACCATCTGATAAACTTGTTTTAGATTCTGTTCAATTACAAAATTGTGCGTCCAATTGAGGGTGCACATGTAATTGACTTCCACCCGTCAAATTGACTTCCATGCATCCAATTGACTACCACACATCCAATTAAGTTCCGACCAGGCGTCGTGGCCGAATCACTTAGAGCGCAGGCTTCCTGTGTGGAAGGTCGGGAGTTTGAATCCCAGCCGAGTAAAACCAATGACTTTGAAAATTTATACTGATCGCTACCCAGCCTGGTGCGCGGCATTACTAGGATAGAGCAAGGACTGGTTAGCTCAGTGTTAGCATGGTGTGACTGAGTGGGATATTGGGTCATGGTGCCAGTGGCCTGGTATCCGAGTGGGACAGCACTATAAAGTCGCCGTGTGTGCGCTCTGTCACAAGTCGGTTCCCGACCTGATATGACCTTAGATGTTGCCAGGACGTAAGACCCCAGCAAACAAAACAAATCAAATTTTGTTCCACACAAATGAAAAGATGAGAAGAAGCACAATCAATTGACTTCCACACATCTAATTGACTTCCACCAAATAGATGCGACTAATTCAGGCACGTTATAATATATACGCATTGGCAACAATAAAGGTGGTGGCTTATCGAAATGGCTAACTATGGTTTGAGCTGTTTGTTCTACATCACAGGTGTCATCACCTATGTTATTTGTTAGGCAGTGGCTGCGTGTACGTGAGCCGTACGCATAGTCTGGTGGTCTAAACGTACGGCACTGTCACCTCGGATGTGCCTTAATTCCGGGCATATCTTTAGCGGCCGTGGCTACGCATATATGAGCTGTACATTTAGACCACCTACCGAATACTAGGAATAGTTGATGTTGACAGTGACTGGCGATCGCTTGATCTTTTCAATTTTAACACTATTTTTATTAAGTCACACTCCCAATTAACAGAATTTGATCTGAAGCAATGGAATATTCATTGACATTCAGATTGTGCTTTTTTCTGGGGGGGGTGGGGGGGAGTCGTTTTCATTTGATTAAAGTTTGCTCGCACATGTTGACACTATAAATGACAGTGACTGGCACTCACTTGCTCTTTTCACCTTTAACACTATTTTTTATTAAGTCATGCCCCTAAATAACAGAATTTCATCTGGAGTAGTATGGACGTTTTTGTC
The DNA here is from genome assembly GCA_030323885.1 of Branchipolynoe longqiensis. Taxonomy (NCBI): domain Eukaryota; kingdom Metazoa; phylum Annelida; class Polychaeta; order Phyllodocida; family Polynoidae; genus Branchipolynoe; species Branchipolynoe longqiensis. Next base: position 27,579,960 of record CM059192.1, read on the forward strand.
TGTTCTTTTACATAAAAACATGGCGAAAGCCTCACGCCCAGCACTAACTCCGCCATGCTAAACGTACAGACAGGAATGACAAATTTCAAACGGGTGTGCACGCATCCTCGCGAAACACATGTGCGCACATCCTCACATACGTTTAGACCACCAGGCTACGCTTACGGCTCACTTATGCGTATAGACACTACATATTTGTTATTATTGGACTACCATGTAATTATATGTCGTGGGGCTGATGAAAATGGGAAATATTGTGCCTAAAGCAGGACTCGAACCCAAATCTATTTGCATTCCAGGCCAGTGTGCTAACCATTACACCACCTAAGCTCCCTTATATCACCACCCCTACCTGTCTATGTGGTTCCTTGCCCGAGAGGTCAGTGCAGACCACTACACTCATCCCCCTGGAATTGTAAGTCTTTTAATGCTTACAATTACATACATAGACGCAATGCACTTACATAATATACATACACAGGGTAGGCTCAACAACTATACAGCACATAGCTTGTACAGAATCATGGTCATGGCAACCAGTGTCGTGGGGGTGATGAAAATGGGAAATATTCGTCTGGAAGCATTACATGCGCGTTAGGCGCACGTCGGTACACTTTGATTGACAGCGATGGTCGTTGAGGAATGCTGGCGGCGTCGAAAGTTTTGTGCTTGCACAAAACTTTCGACACGCGCCAACCTGTGGGTGCGACCGTTACGGGGATGTTATGCGAACGCTACGCACGCGTGACGGTCGTTCCCACACATTGCGCCAAATTGTTGCTTTGTTTTATGTCCTAGCTACATCTAAGGTCATCAGGATGGCGCGTCGACACACATTGGCCGCACGGTACTGACACGCTGCGCTGACGTCAAACTTTTTCCCAAACTGTCGAAAAGTTGGACGTGTCTCGACGCGTACAACTTAGTTTCCGCGTTGGCGACGCGCCAGTGAGAAGCGTCGTAATGTGACAGGGCCAACACACATCATCATACTACAATGATTGTTCGCCACGTATGGGTTGTTAATAGCCTGGGTTTTTTTTGTGCCTGCCGTACACATTTCATATTAACTTTGATGGTTGTTTTTTTTACTAACTTTGGTCACTTCGGGTTAAAACTAGTGAGGGTACAATAACTTTCTCAGGAAGAGACAAGGTTTGACCTTTGCATTGTGTGAATGCGGGAGCCTAGTGAAAGCTTTAACTGCCTCAGCTCATATTTGTTTTTGTGCAGCCCAGTTGGCTTTGTTAACTAACTTCGCCAAGAACTTACACCTGTCGTTAAAGTAAGTAGTGATCTTGATTACAATTTCCTGTTTTGTGCAGTGTAATGATGAATGGTATACAGCAAACAGCTATGCTGTTCTGTGGGAGAATAGACATTTTTATCTTCCTCATTTCACTGCTACTTGCCGTACCCGAGTAATGCAGAGTGCCAGGGTAGGGAGCGACAAGTTCATTTTCATGTCATTGGTTTGATTCAGTCATTCATCGAACCCAGGATTTGAACCCCAAGACCTGTTTAATGGAGAGTGGGCGCTCAATTCATCAGCCATCCCATTTGGGTCTTTGATACTTCTTTTCTTCTTTGCTGAGCTGATTTAGTTCAAATATATACATATATAATATTTCTCCGTCAAATATAGCTGCGTGTTCCCCCCCCCCCCGACCCCCTTTTCTTTTCTCCCTGTATGATGCCCATAGCCACGTCAGAATACCATAACGCCTGAATGGTATTGAGTTAGGTAAATAACCATGTTCATGTATTATTGTCATTGTTCTATTGGACAGCAGGCTGACTAATGAGGACTATCGTTTCTCTAATAAGGAAGGATATAACTTAGTTTAATTGAAGTCACAAACTAACAGTACTTAATATGGAAGTACTTACTAGGAAGCTGCATGCTCACTGAATGCTGGGTTACCATCCTCACTTCATTGCCAGAAGTCGCACCCACACTTTTGTTGTTGAAGATTTATACTGCCTATCATGGATAAGCCTGAATAGGCTTGTCTTCACCATTAGACAGTTTGTCGATAGAAAGCCCGAGCCTACACTTTTACTGACCCAAGGGATTTTTTACCTCCCACACCACATAGACATGGTATGAGAGCAACTGGCCTTTGATGATGCTGTAAGTTATACACAGCGGTGGAAATCCAAATTGGCAGAGGTGGGGGGCACAGGGAATTGAACCACTGACCTTCAGATTAGGAGTCCGACCTAGAAAAAAGTCAGACACTCTAACCACTTCGCCACAGAGAACACCACAGTACTTACTAGGAAGCTGCACGCTCACTGAATCCTGGGTTACCATCCTCACTTCATTGCCAGAAGTCCCACCCACACTTTGGATAGCAATTGACCAGAAGATACTTAGCTCAGTACTGGTTGGCTCAATGTCAGGACAAACAATTAACCTTGGAGCTAATGGGGGTGACATTGATGATGATTTATGTTAATGGTGATGATGACGGGAATGGTAAACGTAATAGTAAATTCAACTCCCAACAACTACCAACATTTACATATACTTTTATTTACTTGAGCATCCATCTCCCCACGATCAAGACTAACCGATGACTTAAAAATTAATACTTGTCGCTTCCTAGCCAGGTCCTCGGCATTATTAAAGGCCCTGTCACACTACGACGTAACGACGTCAGCGTAGGGAGAACGTGAAGAACGTTGAACTTCTCGGCGTAGTATGCAAATTTGGGCACAAGTTGAACGTGGATGCAGCATAGTTGACGAGAGCGTAACGTCGTACCATCATTCAACGAGAGAGGACAACGTCATTACGCTCACGGAATGTTATGAACGTTATTCCATCACCAGAACTACGTTACGTGACATTACATATGTCATGACACGGTGGCGAAACGTTGAACGTACGTTCTCCTGATGTTCCCATTACGCCGTGTGGACGTTTCCACCGGGTTTAATGTGGGTCAATAGTCAATGTAGTGGAATGTAGTTGAACGTACTGAGCAGCGTTTGACTAACGTCCATTTAACGTCATTGATGTTTGCCGAACGTGTACAGAACGTACGGCGAACGTAAGCCCTTAGGTTCGAGTTACGTCGAAAGTTTTGAACGGGTTCAAAACTTTGACGCGCGCCGATGTAACGTGACGTAGCTCGACGTCAGTCTGGCGTCATCATAACGTAACCCAACATACATCAACTTAATGACGAAACGTGATCACATCAGGCTTATGTTTGCTCGTTATGTCATAGTGTGACAGGGGTATAAGATAGGACAAGGACTGGTTGGCTCAGTGTCAGGATAATGTGACTGCGTGGGATATCAGGTCATCGTGCTGGTGGCCTAAATAGGATATGGCAAGAACTGGGTAGCTCAGTGTCAGGGAAATGTGACTGAGTGGGATATCAGGTCATGGTGTTTGCAGCCTGATTTCCCAGCGGGGCAGCACTATAAAGCCATCATGAGTGTGCACTGGTACCCGTCCTGATATAATCTTATATGTTGCCAGGATGTAAAACTCCAACAACCAACCAACCATCTATTAAATTGACTTAATAAATGCTTAATAAATACCCCGGTATCTAAGTTTGATATGTAGTATAACTGTCACAAGTCGGTACCGGTCCTGATATGACCTTAGATGTTGCCGGCTTCCATTTTATTTGATGGGTTTTACAGTTGTGCATTGTTAATACATTTCTCCCCCCACCTCGACGTGGAATGAAGAGGAGTGGGTGGGAGATGGTCAGTCTAAAAGTGATACTTACGATAACAAAGCTTTTCAATACAAACGATGTCGTACACAATGCAGTCTGGATCTTTAACACGGTCCCTGCGACATTATAGTAAGCTAATAATAATATGCGCGTCATGTATCCACTGGTTGTGCACTTAATTGTTACTTCTCGAAGTTGCCATTGACTACGCTGTATGGGATGGGTTACTAGTTTTATGCTGCATGCATTTAAATATATCCTGTTGCGCCAATTATTTAGAAAGGGCAGCTCATATTAACTGCCAGGAATAAGATCCACCTTAGAAATACCCAATGGGAGCGGAGGTTACCATTGTCTGATGGTCTACACGTGCAAAATAGTTCTATTCGCATCTGGTTGAGCTAAGGATTTTCAAAGCATATGGAGAGTTGAGTCTCAATTCAAATATTGCCTTGGCTTCTCGTACAGAAAATTGATACTTTTTCACTACCCCAACTATCAAACATCCCTGGGGCCGTATGCAGGAGTCAGTGTTAACGAGGAAAAACTGTGTTTGGTGGGAATTCCGGTTTAGCGGCGAAAAATGGTATGCACGGGTCAGCGTTAGGCCTAACACCAAAGGCTTAACCGATGTTACCTTACCCCTAAAAAATATTAGGTTTAGCGAGTTTATTAGGCCCAAATCTATTCAATGCTGTCATATTTAACAGAATTAGATACGCAATAAGTTAAATTTATTCAAATCAACCCTAAATTCGAAGCGTTATTAAGGCTACCGCCGCATTGGCGGCGATATTAATAGTTATATTTTCGAATCGACGAACGTAAAGTAAACAAATCGCCGCTGCATCGACTTCGCTTTCCATACTGGCGCTGGCCGTGGTTTGTTTACTTTACGTTCGTCGATTCGAAAATATAACTAGTAATATCGCCGCCAATGCGGCGGTAGCCTTAATAACGCTTCGAATTTAGGGTTAAATTGATAAAAGTTCACTTATTGCGTATGTAATTCTGTTAAATATGATCGCATTCAATAGATTTGAGCCTAGTATATGGCTACAAACGCAGAGGGATTTCCCAAATCTATAAATAAATTCACGTTTAGCTATAATGTAAGTGTTACTTGACACAGTTCCCGATGTCGGTGATAGCTAAACGGTAACAGGCTCTAACACCAAAACCCGCTAACACTGACTCCTGCATACGGGCCCAGGAGTGTTAATCGAACCATCCGATGTGCCGGGGTGAATGTCCTAAGCATTGGACTATTATCTATGCTCCCCTGTTGCAATAACCTATTCATCATTCCTACCTGTATATTTTTCATTTCACCTGTCATTTTGGCATTTCACACATCCCCTTAGAATACACGATTTCCGTGACTAGTACAACACCTGGTGAAAAGCAATGACACTCGTGTGGTGGGTCAACAGTGTGTCACTGTGTTGTTTTACACTGACAATCAAGCTTTTCAATCAATCAATCAATCAATCAATAGGATACAGCCATAATTATCAAAAATGATTAAAAAATGGTACGTATGTTTTCTCTATAAATCCACATTTGTGCTAAAAAGACTCAGTTGCTCAATATAAAGCCAGTGTTAGCAGAGCCTCAATTGCCTCTCCAGAGATGCTATGACCCACAAGTCCAGTCTGGATTACGCTCTGCGCATGCGTCACAGAAATCGTGTATTGTTTCATAGTTGCACTTACAAATATCAAGGTAGCCTATTTCCATTACAATTTTTCATACACCTGGCAGGTTCGAAACTATGCAGTACAGAATCCTGGTCATGTGACCAGTGTTGTGAATGTGATGCAAACGATTAGAATTGGTTGGTTGTTGGGGTTTTATGTCCTGGCAACATCTAAGGTCTTACTAGGAAGGGTACCAACTTGTGTCAGTACGCACTCTTGGTGACTTTTTTTTAGTGCTGCCCCACTGGGAGACCAGGTCGCTAGCATGATGACCTGATATCCCAATCGCTCACATTATCCTGACACTGGGCCAACCAGTCGTTGTCCTATCCTAATAATGCCAAGCACCTGGCTAGGAAGACAGGTATAAATCTTTTACTTCATTGGTTTGACGCGACCAGGGTTTGAACCCGTGGGTTTTGAAAACCCGCGATCTACCAAAATGGGAGACGGACGCTCAACTCATTCGGCCATCCCGTATGGTCAGAAGGATTAAGAACAACCTGGCCAGAGTGGGACTCAAACTAGCATTTCTGCCTCATTTCTTGGACCAGTGTCCTAACCATTAGATTATCTAGGTTGTCCTGAGCACCGGACGGGATGGCTGAATCGGCAAGAGAGATGGCTGTCTTCCAGTGTGGGAGCTTGTGTTTTCGAACCCCGGCTGAATCAAACCAATTACTTACTAAATAGATACTTGTCGCTTGCGTTAATAGGATATGGAAAGTACTGGTTTGCTCAATATTGGGATATGGTGACTGACTTGGATATGGTCATGCTACCGATGGCCTGGTCTTCCAGTGGGGCAGCACTATAAAGTCACCATGACTGTGCACTGACACAAGTCAGTACCCGTCCTGATATTAGCTTAGCCGGTGCCAGGGCATAAAACACACACAGACAAGGCTCCCCTGATGCAATCACCGTACCTACAACTACCTGTGTATGTGGTATTTCACGTGAGGATGAGCAACTTACTGCACAGGCGTCTGAATAATTGTAAAGCGATGGGTAGGACATTGACCTTTGCGTATTTTGAATAAGCTGCTGGTCACTGGCCGGTGTCGCAGTTTGAGCGCCCTGCCAGTGGTTGTATACTTTTTTGGTAAAAATAGATTTTAAAGCTTTCATTGGATCGATTAAAAATATCTTAATGCGCAATTGAAGAGGATTAACCATGCCAAAAGTAGCCAGATAACACACCACACAGCTACGTACAAGCCTATGATATGTAAATAGGAGTAGGCTAGTCTAGTAATAAGATTAGAAAAATAAATACATATATACCAAGAAAATCCAAAAAAACTAACATAGGCTACTAACCATACCAACCAATTATCTATCTGCTACTGAAATGCAGGCAATCAAATACCTTATCAGCAGCCACTGTGTGGTAAGATAACACCAACACTACAACTGGCCAGCATTGAAAACAAGCCTGAGTACCCGGGCTTATATGCTATGGACAGTATAAATACAGCCTCAATGATCTGAAGTATTTAATGTAACCTAAGAGCAATTTACTCTGAAAGTATTAAAAACAGAGATAATAGTGAAAGTTGGGATATTCTGAGTGTCAGTGCCAGTGTTAGCCTTACCAGATCATGGCCTCAAAAACTATTTTCGCAAAATAAATTCAAGAACTTCCAATTGGTTAATACAAAAAAAGCTGAATGTGAAATTGTAGAGAAAGATCTGAACTATTTAATAGAAACAAGATAAATTTGCGTTCAAAGAACCAAAAATCACAAATTACTGTGATAGTTAGGGTGGTTTTAATGTTGTCTCTATCCGCGCATGCGCAGTAGCAACAGAAGGGCGCTCAAACTGCGACACCGGCTTTGCGGTGCAGGTAGATTGTCTTCGCCTTTGTATGACAGGTGAGGGTCGTGTATCATCTACCTGTCACTGGTGTCACTGGTTGCATTCAGTGAACATAGATGGGCATTGTTCCCCGCCCGCGTGTGCAAACAGCTTGTTTGTTGTTTTACGTCCTAGCAACATCTAAGGTCATATCAGGACGGGTACCGACTTGTGACAGTCCGCACCCATAGCGACTTTATAGTGCTGTCCCACTGGGAAACCAGGCCACCAGAGTTCTACCTCATTCGGCCATCCCGTCTGGTCGCAAACAATTTAACGCGGGTATTTATTTTACACAGCCAGTCGTATATTTGTTTCTACAACCCTGAGAAATTAAAGCTGCACAGTCCGATGTGTTTTTTTAAAGGTTTCCATCATGATGGGGTTTCTTTTCCAGATAAATATATTAGGTTGATCTACCTAACTTTACTAAGAAGTGACATTTTAAATGGTTAGCTTTGGAGATGCAGTAAAGCCACTCTAATCCACCACCTCCACAGATGGAACGCTTTATTTGGGTCCCAACCATACCATGATAACCATATTCTAACTCCGTAAACCGACCACCTCCCTAAATGGACCACTTAAAGTCGGTTCCAAGATGGGTCGATTTAGAGGTTTTACTGTATTTGAAGTGAAAACATGCCACATTAATTTGTGTGTGCACATCAAAATGCAGGACAGTATTGACTTTGTGGAGTTCTTTTGAATTGACTCAGTAATAGTATTTCCCTCCCCATGTTTAATGAGCGCATCAGAATCTAATTAATGTATGATCAAAACTAGATAAGAGTTTTGGGTTTAGAAAATGTGAAGCTTTCATTTTACTATTGAATTTTATTCATATATATTTTGTTGACAATGCCGTAGCACTGGTCTTCCGACCATAAGTGTTACAAGTATAGAGGTATTTACACACTTCTTTACATGGTTTATATAGCAAATTGAAGTGTGAAGTATATTCTGAAATTAAAGTGTACACAGTGCAATAAGTAATGAGTATGAGGTACATTAATTTCTTTTACATTTACATGCAAGGTTTTACTTGTTGGCTCAGGATTTCCAATTCAGTAGATACAAGTAAATACCCTTAACGCTGCAGTCTGATGAAAATATCAAATCTTCAAAACCAACGCAATTATTTAGATTTTACTCTATGCACTATGCAGCTTTACTATGTCGATAATGCATTGTGCTCGAGACTATCGATGTACATTTTGTCTACTAATGTGTGCACTGAGCAGCTATTTTAAAGGCACTTAAAGAAACCTTACATAATCTCTTTTATATTCATGTCAGTGTCGTGGGGGTGATGAAAATGGGAAATACTGCGCCTAGAGCGGGACTCGAACCCACATCTCTTTGCATTCCGGGCCAGTGTGCTAACCATTACACCACCTAGGCTCCCTGATATCAACACACTCCCCACGCCTACCTGTCTATGTGGTTACTTGCCTGAGAGGTCAGTGCAGACCACTACACTCGTCCCCCTGGAATTGTAAGTCTTGTAATGCTTACAATTACATACATACAGGCAATGCACTAACACATACATACACAGGGTAGGTTCAACAACCATACAGCGCAAAGCTTGTACAGGATCCTGATCACGGCAACCAGTGTCGTGGGGGTGATGAAAATGGGAAATACTGCGCCTAGAGCGGGACTCGAACCCACATCTCTTTGCATTCCGGGCCAGTGTGCTAACCATTACACCACCTAGGCTCCCTGATATCAACACACTCCCCACGCCTACCTGTCTATGTGGTTACTTGCCTGAGAGGTCAGTGCAGACCACTACATCAGCATTATTCAGGTATGAGCTCTGCAATTTCACAACATTCTACGATGTTTAATATTGTCGATTTGTGTCTTTAAAAAAAAAGAAGAAATTGGCGATTTGTATTGTTCCTAAAATCTACCCCTGTGTGTATTGCCGGGTTGCCAACATTGGAAAATGACAAACCGGGAGATGTTAAGGAATGTTATATTGGTTTTTTTTGGGGTACTCCCTCAGATTCAGAAACAAATTAAAATCTTAGATGCTCTGTGGTGCATTTTGGACACAATAATCCGTAAGATTTATATAATATTACTACATGTATATTAATGGTATTGCAGGGCTACCAACATTGGAAAATTCAGCATTGGTACTGAAAAAAGATATTATTCAACTGCATTTTTTTTTTTTAATTGAACAACAACAAAAAACCGCAAGATCGGCGTACGGTGATGATCGGGACATAAAATATCGTACACCTTACGGCGAAACCGTAAGGGTTGGCGACCCTGATATTGTGATGACATAATCAGATTCATGTGCGGTCATATTCAGTACAATGCTGCGGGTGTAAGCTTATATTCCATAGTGTATTACACTTGGTAAGCCTGTGTATGCTGTCATGAGTAATGCTTCCACCCCCCCCCCCCCCCACCCAAAAAAAGAAGCAGGCAACAGTAATTACGAGTGGTTATTTTCTTTCTTTTGAATGTACATATAAAAAGGTGGGAGCGGTAAATGAGTGCTAATTGGGAGAAAGTGACCAGCATCACACCTTTCACCTGTATCATTGAACTGGTGGAGTGAGATGGGAGAGTGAGGATGCGCGGGGGAGGGGGGGGGGGTGCCTTTTATGTGGTACTTGTGGGTCAGGGCTATAAAGCTAATCATTATAAGCTGGCGTTTATTTGGGAGCTTTAGTAGTTGTAACCGTCGGTCTATAAAATTGCCATCAAAATGTGGGTCAGGCGAATAAATCAGCATCCAGGCGAATAAATCAGCATCCTAGGTGGAAAACGCATACATAATGTAGGTCTCTATGATTGTTTGTTTGTTTGTTGTGATTTTACCTCCTAGCAACATTCAATGTCAGGATGGGTTCCAACGTGTGGCAGTGCACACTCATGGTGGCTTTATTGTGCTGCCCCACTGTCCGCACTATGATATCCGACTGTCACATTATACTGATTTTGGGCTAACGAGTCCTTGCACTATCCTATTAGTAGTAATGCCACTACCAGTACCAGGCTAGGTAATTACAACTTATACAAGTGTGACTTTTGGTGAATTTTGTATAAGTACACCAGTATCTAATTTGAATATGTAGAATTAGGTCTAGATAGGTGTTTTTATTTTGAAAATTTGTTGGTTTCATCGGACTATGCAACTTTGACAGTTAGCAATTCGGCCATCCCATAGTTCAATGGTAGTATCACATTTTCGAAAACAAGGCCTTTTGATCCGCCATATCCAATTTAGATAACAGTAAGTTAATAAAGAGGTATTGCTGCATAGAAACACTAATAAGTCAATGTAGTGGAACCTGTCCCTGCTGGAAGTCTATGATGTCTGATATTTCAATGTTCACATCAAAATATAATTAATTTGTTATGTTTTCATTTCATGTATCCCTACCGTTAGCCCTTAAGAATAAAAGTTACTTCGAACCAAATTAAAGTAGAATATAAGTATCAATCTCATTATTTATCTTATTATTAAACCAGACGGAATGGCCTAATGAGTTGAGCATCCGTCTCCCGTTTTGGTAGATCGTGTGGTTCGAACCCTGGTCGAGTCAAACCAATGACTTAAAAATTTATACTTGTCACTTCCTAGTCAGGCACTCAGCATTATTAGGATATGGAAAGGACTGGTTGGCCCAGTGTCAGGATAATGTGACTGAGTGGGATATCAGGTCATGGTGCTGCTGACCTGGTCTCCTAGTGGGGCAGCACTATATAAACGTCTTGAATATGCACTGTCACAAGTGGGTACCTGTCCTGATATGACCTTAGATGTTATCATGACATAAAATTCCAACAACCAACAAATCTTATTATTAAAGTTGCATAGTCCGATGGTTTCAAGTTTCAGAAATTTTCTGAGATAAATTCATTAGGATGAGCGCTATAATCTACCTTGCTTTAGCTTGAAGTAGCTTTTATTTTAAGTGGCAAACTTTTGAAATATTTGAAGTGCAACCATGCAAAATTAATTTTGGCAAGCTTGCCAAAACTCTGACACCATAGCATTCTGCAGTAACATGATCTATTCAATTGCCTCACTATTCCCTTCTGCGACAAATGCTTAATAAGTGCATCAGTATCTAAGCTAGATATGTAGAATCAAATTTAGATCATTGTTTTGGTTTTGAAAATTTGGTGATTTCATCAGACTATGCAGCTTTAAAGTACCTGGTGGAAACTGAAAGCCCTCAGATTGCTCAGCTCTGTTTGTTGTCCACGTAGGTTGGCTTGACTTGTTTTTCAAACATGCACTTCGCAGACCACTAACGAGAGCAGTGTACACCAGCATTTATTATAGTCAGATGCTATTTGCAGATGGCTATGAATAGTGGTGTGTAAATAGATGTAGGTGGTTCGCATTCACCAGCTTCTCAGTGTTATTCAGCCACATTGTCCCATTCAGAAATAGAATTAAGCCTCCCTGAGCCACATTTTCGTGGGGGTAGGGGCGGGGGGTGTTGTTGTTGGTATGTCTTGTGACATTGTGATGGCTGTTTGATGGACAGGAGATTACATTAAATTGGTTGGTTTTTGGAGTGTTATGTCCTTGCAATATCTAAGATAATATCAGGATGGGTACCGACTTCTGACAGTGCGCACTCATGGCAACTTTATAGTGCTGCCCCACTGGGAAATCGGGCAGCACTATGAATGCTACCATGAGTGCTCGGTGTTAAAAATCCGTACCCATCCTGATATGACCTTATGGGGCTGTCACACTACGACGTAATGACGTCAACGTAGGGAGAACGTGAAGAACGTTGAACTTCTCGGTGTAGTATGCAAATTTGGGCACAAGTTGAACATGGATGCAGCGTAGTGGACGAGAACGTAACGTTGGTAAAGCGTAGTGATACCGTCAATCACCGAGAGAGGACAACGTCACTACGCTCACGGAACGTTATGAACGTTATTCCATCGCCAGAACTACGTTGCTTTACGTTACCTTACGTTATTTACGTCAGGAAACGGTGGTAAAACGGTAAACCTACGTTGGATGTCCGTTAGGCGTCCGTTAACCCGGCGTTTTCACTACGTGGACTGCACGTTCCCCCTCGGATTAATGTGGGTCAACGTAGTGCAACGTAATGCAACGTAGTTGAACGTAGTGACCAACGTTTTAATAACGTTTGTTTAACGTCATTGACGTTCGCCGAACGTGTACAGAACGTACGGCGAACGTAAACCCTTAAGTTCAAGCTACGTCGAAAGTTTTGAACATGTCCAAAACTTCGACGTAACACGACGTAATGTGACGTAGCTCGACGTCAGTCTAAGGTCATTATGACGTCATCATAACGTAATCCAACGTACATCAACGTAATGACGAAAAATCACCACGTTAGGCTCACGTTCGCTCATTACGTCGTAGTGTGACAGGGGTATTAGATATTACTAGGATGTAAAGGGCCAACAAAAGCACACAAACCCTTTCTGAAAGTTGTAGCGGGTCTTGTCCGATGAATCAACCCAGTGTGGGCATTTGGTGGCTACTGGGACCCGACACTTAGACTTGTTAGACACTTGATGGAATCGGGCCAAGCCTGCTATTATTTGCCCACTTAAAAGCCCAGCGTGATGTGTTTTCATCTGGCGTAATTACAATGTCACTGTACGGTGCAATTTGTGTGTGGACAGATACAGTATCTCCAGTACTTGACGGCGAATGTGGGCGCGAGCAACAAAGTGTGTGTGTGTGGGGGGGGGGGGGGGGGGGGCCAGATCACAGTATCTCCAGTACTTGATGGCGAATGTGGGCGAGAAAAGTGTGTGTGTGGGGGGGGGGGGGGGGGGGGGGGGGGGGCAGATACAGTATCTCCAGTATTGACGCGAATGTGGGCTCTAGCAAAAGGGGTGTTGGGGGGGGGGGGGCAGATACAGTTATCTCCAGTACTTGACGGCGAATGTGGGTGCTAGCAACAAGATGTGTGTGTGGGAGGGCAGATACAGTATTTCCAGTACTTGACGGCGAATGTGGGTGCTAGCAACAAGGTGTGTGGGGGGGGGGGGGGGGGGGAAGATACAGTATCTCCAGTACTTGACGGTGAATGTGGGTGCTAGCAACAAGGTGTGTGTGGGGGGGGGGTAGATACAGTATCTCCAGTACTTGATGGTTATTGTGGACGCTAGCAACAAGGTGTGTGTGGGGGGGGGGGAGATACAGTATCTCCAGTCCTTGATGGTGATTGTGGGCGCTAGCAACAAGGTGTGTGTGTGGGGGGGCAGATACAGTATCTCCAGTACTTGATGGCGAATGTGGGCGCTAGCAACAAGGGTGTGTGTGTGGGGGGGGGGGGGCAGATACAGTATTTCCAGTACTTGACGGTGAATGTTGGTGCTAGCAACAAGGTGTATGGGGGGGGGGATACAGTATCTCCAGTACTTGTTGCCGAATGTGGGTGCTGCAACAAGGTGTGTGGGGGGGGTGCAGATACAGTATCTCCAGTACTTAACAGCGAATGTGGGCGCTACCAATAAAGTGGGGGCGGCGGCAGATACAGTATCTCCAATACTTGACGGCGAATGTGGGCGCTAGCAAAAAGGGGGGGGGGGGGGCAGATTACACTTTCTCTCCATGACTGACGGCGAATGTGGGCACTAGCAACAAAGTATGTGGGGGGGCATATGCAGTATCTCCAGTACTTTACAGCAAATGTGGGCGCTCACAACAACGTGTGTTTGGGGGGGGGGGGCAGCAGATACAGTATTTCCATTACTTGACGGTGAATGTGGGCGCTAGCAACAAAGTGGTATGTGGGGGGTGCGGCAGATACGGTATCTCCCGTACTTGATGGTGTGTGGGCGCTAGCAACAAGGGGGGTGGGGGAGATACAGTTCTCCAATACTTGATGGTGGGGGCGCTAGCAACATGGGGGGTGGGGGACAGATACAGTATCTCCAATACTTGACGGCGAATGTGGGCGCTAGCAACAAAGTGTTGGGGGGGTGGGGGGGGCAGATACAGATCTCCAGTAACTTGACGGTGAATGTGGGGCCCTAGCAATAAGGTGGGGGGGGGGGGGGGGGGGAGTTAGTCTCTCCAGTACTTGATGGTGAATGTGGGTGCTAGCAACAAGGGGGGGGGGCAGATACAGTATCTCCTGTACTTGACAGGTGAATGTTGGTGCTAGCAACAAGGGTGTGTGTTGGGGGGGGGGGGGGGGGGAGATACAGTATCTCCAGTATTGACAGTGAATGTGGGGCCCTAGCAATAGTGTGTGTTGGGGGGGGGGATACACCTCCAGTACTTGACGGTGAATGTGGGCGCTAGCAACAAGGTGTGTGTGGGGGAGATACAGTCTCCCCAGTACTTGACGGTGAATGTTGGTGCTAGCAACAAGGTGTGTATGTAGGGGGGAGGGGGTAGATACAGTATCTCCAGTACTTGACGGCGAATGTCGGTGCTAGCAACATGGTGTGTGTGCGGGGGGTGGGGGGGCAGATAGTCTCTCCAGTACTTGAGGGCGAATGTGGGCGCAACGATGTGTGAGTGAGGTAGTGAGTGAGTGAGAATGTATGTATGTATGTATGTATGTATATATGTATGTATGTATGTATGTATGTATGTATGTATGTATGTATGTATGTATGTATTATGTGTGTGAGAGAGTATGTGTTTGATACCCCAGTCACACTAATGCTTGCGATCACAAAAAAAGGGTGGTCGCAATGTGGTCCTCAGTGGTCGCCAACCTCCTTGCGACCAATTTAGTTTGCAGCTACTAGTACTATACTAAAAAAAACTCCTTGCGACCAAAATGGTCGCCCAGAGGTCGGCGTCCATTGCTTGATGGGTTCTTTGGTCGAAAGTGGTCACATAATGGTCGCAAGCTGTAGTGTGACTGGGGCTTTAGTGAGTGAGTGAGTGTGTGTGTGTGCGCGTGCGAGTCCTTTCTCTCCATGACTGATGACCCATCATCCACACACACACAAGCAGGCACTTTTTACTTCCCCGCGCTGACTGGCAGGCCTGATAATAATGCCCACCGTGTTGCAATGTCAGTTATATATCCAGATTTATTCCTAACTGGAATGCCTGTGTATACATACACTGTGGGTGTGCTGCGCCCCTCCCCATTACGCATTAGGCATGGCTAATGATGGATCGCCTGTGTTGGTCCAGTTCGCAGTGTTCTTTTTTTGTTGGGTGCGGGAGTTACTATTAAGGGGGGCCACTTCTAGCCACTTCCCGGATGCGTAGCTTTAAGCTAAAATTCCATGTATGCGAATGCGACAAAAAATGGAAAAAGCATGTAAACGCACAGCGGTGCCTCCATATGTCCGAATACGAATGGGGCAAAGTGGATCGCTCAATGGACCGATCGGTGTGAATGCGAATGGCATGCCGCATACCGAGTATATATGGAATCTTAGCTTTAGTCGACATTGTACGCAGCTTTAACTCTGGATCGACGACCTGAGTCAACTGTCCACTAAATAAGGCTGCAGTTCTAACTGTACAAACTCATTGACTGACCCGATAAGTCACTTGTCTAAATAGTGCTGCAGTTCTGACTGGTGCAGACTCCTCAACCCGACCCTATAGTCTGGTGTAATAACTAAATAGGGCTGCAGCTCTAACTGTACAAACTCATTGATTGACCCGATAAGTCACTTGTCTAAATAGTCCTGCAGTTCTGACAGGGGCAGACTCCTCGACCCGACCCTATAGTCTGGTGTCAACTAAATAGGGCTGCAGCTCTAACTGTACAAACTCATTGACTGACCCGATAAGTCACTTGTCTAAATAGTGCTGCAGTTCTGAATGGAGCAGACTCCTCGACCCGACCCTATAGTCTGGTGTCAACTAAATAGGGCTGCAGCTCTAACTGTACAAACTCATTGATTGACCCGATAAGTCACTTGTCTAAATAGTCCTGCAGTTCTGACTGGGGCAGACTCCTCGACCCGGCCCTATAGCCCGGTGTCAACTAAATAGGGCTCCAGCTCTAACTGGACAAACTCATTGATTGACCCAATAAGTCACATTAGAGTTTAGTGGGTCGTGTTGACACCTGGGGCCATATGCATGGAGCAGTGTTAGCGCATGTGGTGTTATCGCTCTAACACAGGGTAGCTAACACCGGTTATCGGCATCGTCGAGAACTATGTCAAGCCGTATGCATGGGCGCCTAAACGGTGAGTGTTAGCTATATGTGAATTAATTTATTCATTATGCAAATTTCTCTGAGCCTGTTGCCGGCGAGCACCTGCTTGGGCCTAATATATTGCCTTCTCTACCAACCGGGAACCAGCGCGCTTGTTACTGAGGCGGCGGCGGCGGCGATTTGTTTACTTTACATTCGACTACAAGTATTAGGCCCAAATCTATTGAATGCGATCATATTTAACATAATTACATACGCAATAAGTGAAATTAAAGCAAATTAACCCTAAAAACGAAGCGATATTAACGCAGCAGCCGCATTGGCGGCGATATTAATGGTTATATTTTCGAATCGACGAATGTAAAGTAAACAAATCGCCGCCGGTGCCAGTATGGAAAGCGACGTCGATGCGGCGCCGGCGGCGATTTGTTTACTTTACGTTCGTCGATTCGAAAATATAACTATTAATATCGCTGTCAATGCGGCTGCTGCATTAATATCGCTTCGTTTTTAGGGTTAATTTGCTTAAATTTCACTTATTGCGTATGTAATTCTGTTCAATATGATAGCATTGAGTAGATTTGGGTTCCATACTGACACTAACACCGCTGTAAACCAGATATGATCGGAGTTAGAATTTCCGAGTTTAAACGCTCGGTGTTAGGCCTAACACTGCTCCATGCATACTAACTTGTCCGCGCTAAACCAGAAATCCCACGCTAAACGCGTTTTGCCCCCTAACACTGCTCCATGCATATGGCCCCTGGGGCCATATGCATGAAGCAGTGTTAGCGAGCCAAAACGCGTTTATACGGGATTTCTGGTTTAGCGCCGAAAAGTCGGTATGCATGGAGCAGTGTTAGGCCTAACACCACAAGGTTAAACTAGGTTAAGCTAAACCAGAAAATAGCTGGTTTACAGGTGGTGTTAGTTATCAAATCTATTCAATGCGATCATATTTAACAGAATTAGCTACCAAATAAGTGAAATTTGACCAATTTAACCCTAAATTCGAAGCGTTATTAAGGCTACCGCCGCATTGGCGGCGATATCAATAGTTATATTTTCGAATCGACGAACGTAAAGTAAACAAATCGCCGCCGCCGAATCGGCGGGAATTTCTTACGCCCAAATCTATTAAATGCTGTCATATTTAACAGAATTACATACGCAATAAGTGAAATTTAAGCAAATTAACCCTAAAAACGAAGCAATATTAACGCAGCAGCCGCATTGGCGGCGATATTAATAGTTATATTTTCGAATCGACGAACGTAAAGTAAACAAATCGCCGCCGCCGTCCCGCCGAATCGGCGGGAATTTCTTACGCCCAAATCTATTAAATGCTGTCATATTTAACAGAATTACATAGGCAATAAGTGAAATTTAAGCAAATTAACCCTAAAAACGAAGCAATATTAACGCAGCAGCCGCATTGGCGGCGATATTAATAGTTATATTTTCGAATCGACGAACGTAAAGTAAACTTATCGCCGCCGCCGAATCAAGGGATTTCCCAAATCTATAAATACATTCACGTTTAGCTAACACTCACCGTTTAGGCCGCCATGCATACGTTTTCGACGCCGCCGATAAACGGTGATAGCTATACAGTGTTAGAGGGATAACACCACACGCCGCTAACACTGCTCCATGCATACGGGCCCAGGTCCTGCGTGTTCTCGTGAAATCTGGCCGGTGATGATTAGGCCTTCTAGGTTGACTATATAACCAGAGACAGTTTGCTATGTGGTACCGACCTCATTATCGGAGGTGGCGTGGTGACATTATTATTATTAAGACCTCAGTGATTATTTTAAGGGCGTTTACGGCCCACAATGGCCAGTAAGTCAGTCAGTCCGGCGGGCATAGTACCCTGGGGCGCCAGGGCAGGCGAGCCCCGGGGCGCCTCTCTCAGCAAGCCATGGACACGTGGCCCGGTGCGGTGAGTCAGCGTCCCGACACGACCCGGGCATTAGGCGGCAGCACGTGTTGGTGCCGGCCGCTCATTATGATGGTAATCAGGCCACGAGGGCCAGCCGCTACTAGATGTCGCGTCGGTCGAGCTCTCGTCACTTTTGGATTAGCTATCGCAAGAGCAGGACGTCTACACGCTGCGCGGCTCTCAGATGCCGGCAGCGGCTGATAGGATATCAGCGGGTGAGCCACGGCCACCCAGCCTCTGCGTTGCGCGCGGTCATTCTGAACTGTACCGGAGCCAGGGACTATATCACTGCGCTGATAATAGTCCCGGTAAGTATGCGCCTTTTGGCACCGCTGCGGCGGGTAGGCCTACGGGCCAGGCCTACGGGCCAGGCCTACGGGCCTTGCCTACGGGCCAGACCTGCGGGTCCATCACCTCTGCGTTACGCGCGGTCAGGCTTGCCTGCACCGGAGGTTGAACGTTACCAGCGGCCACTGACCGGGTAACCGACGCCGACGAGCGTCCATCACTATGGTGGTGAGGCCTACGGACACGGCCTATGGCCTGAGCTCCATGAGCTGGCACTACAACCTCTGCGTAGCGCGCGGTCAGGCTTGCCTGTACCGGAGGTTCGCCAGGACGGCTTGCACAGCACGGGCCCCGGATCCTGGCTACTACGGGGTTCCCGCAGTACGGATCCGGCCCCCCCCCCTCCCCCCCGCCGCCGTAACACTGCCAACACCGGCGCTCCGGCGGGGCAGGGGGGGGGGGAGCGGGTAACTACCGGCCGACCCGGAGGGGTCAGGGCACGGTCAGGAGGACGAACAGGTGGGATACCTCACAGGGCGCGGCCACTGCAGCCAGAATAGGAGGCAGGGGCGTAATTTAATTAAAAACCTCTTGTGGGGAGCTACGCCAGCAAGAGTTGGACGCGCACCGATAACGGCTCACACCAACATGGCTCACCGCATCTCACGCACGCCCTCACCGGCAACCTCCAACGGCCACCGTAGCAACGAAGGCGAACAGGCAGCCAGCATACTGACGGAATTCATTGAGAAAGCTGAGAGGAGAAGGATGAATTCACCTTCGGAGGCCCTATACGTACCGCTGCCACACGAGTCGGATACCAACTCGGAGGCAGACATGGACATGACGGATACCGGTGTGGAAACACCGACACAGGACGAGCACAGTTATCCGGCCACCGCTGGGAAGCCACCGCCATCACCAGGAGCGGTGACTGATACTGACAGCAACGGGAGAAGGCTGGTGTTAGCAGCCACGTCCCCGACTTACACACCGCCCCCAGTAGGAGGCCTACACAGAGGACTGCGGATGGTGGTGGCGGATCTGTCAACCACGTTCAGCCCGCCACCGGATCCAGCATGCGGGGATCAATGGAGAGGCCCGGACTACGTGCCCACCCCGATAGCAGAGCTAGAGCGCCTGGAGGCGCGAAAGCGAGAACTGCAGGAGGAAATACGTAACAGAAGGGCGGGCTACTCAATAAACTGGTCACAGGGCGAGTCACACGGATCCTCACCACCTACACTGGCAGGAGGAGGTGCCCTACCTTCAGACGAGTATGCCCACAGGCCCAGACCTTCGGCATTCAACACACCCAGAAGGGAAGCAAGAGCACCCACACCGGTAAGCACACCACCACCTTATAGGGTCAGGACACCGGCCCCGGTAGCGGCGCCACAACAAGCGCACGTGGACACGCCCGCCCAGGCCGTATCGGGTACGCACGAGGTCACGCAGGAACCAGAGGGTACGGGTTCTTACCTCGAGCAGTTCATACCGACGGAAAAGGTAACGCTGGATGCGGTGTGCGACAACCTGGCGGGCAACACAGCAAAATTGCTGAAGGCGCTGTGGAACAACCCAGTGACCAAAACGGAGCTCACAGAGATCTACACAACACTGCCAAGACCAGGCAACGCGGAAGTGCTCCAGAAAACCCAGATGACTCCGGAAATCGAACACATACTGCAGCAGCGAGTCAGAGACAATGATGCGGCCCTAGCAGCAGCCCAGTGGGGCGTGCAGTATGCGGCCAGGCCACTAGCACAAGCCCTGGACGGGATAGAGACTGGCAAGCCACTGTCCAAAAAGGAAATGGCGGAGGCACTGGTTACCACACTGAAGCTACTAGCGCGCACAAGCAACACAATACTGGGCCTCAGACGGGACAACGTGCGCCCCACCCTACAGGCCCAGATCAAAACACTAGCGAAAAAAGAAGGCGATAGGGGATTCAAGTACCTCCTGGGGGAGGACCTGGCGGCACAGGTCACCACTCTGGAAGCAAACCAGAAAACCGCGCATGCCATAGTGAGAGGAAATGGCAGGCAATACACAAGAACGGATCGCAAACAGGGAAACTTCAGAGGCGGCCAGGGGAGAGGCCGCACAACCCAATACCTCCCTCACAACAACTCACAGTATCCCGCACGCCACAGGCAGGACCACCACCGCCAAAGCGGAGGAGGACAGACACGCCCACAGCGAGGGGGGCGGGGCCGCGGAACGGGATACCGAGCGAGACCAGCAAGGCGGTAAACAAAGTGAGTAAAAGCTCCAATATATTTGAAGCGGGGGGCGTGACCAAGAGAGCTGGGGAATGGGAGAAGGTTACGGAGAACGAGTGGGTCAAACGCATGGTAAAGGGCATTAAGATCGAAATCACTACCCTACCAGGCCAAGCAGTAGAGCCTAAATCAGACAGCAAAGGGAATGATAATATATTAAGCGAGAAAATATTAGAAATGCACGCCCAAGGGGTTATAGAGCCGGCGGAACTCACCGAACGCGCCTTTGTGTCACATCTATTCCTAAGGCCTAAGAAAGACGGCGACTTCCGCCCCATACTCAACCTATCAAAATTAAACGAGTGCATAATCTACAGACATTTCAAAATGGAACAATTAAACACGGTAATGCAGCTAATAACAAAGGGGCGTGGCTCGCGAGCATAGATATCTCCCAAGCATACCATAGCATAGAAATCAGGGAGGCAGACAGGGATCTGCTGCAATTTAAACATGGAGGAAACAGATATCGTTTCAGAGTACTCCCAAACGGTTTGAGCTCGGGGCCCAGGGTCTTTACGAAAATTATGAAGGCCGTAATGAGCCACTTAAGGTCACAACACCATATACTACTATGCTCCTACATTGATGACACAATACTAATAGGTAACACCGAAGCCGAGGTGAACGCGGCAGTAAGAGTCACACTAGGACTACTAACAACGTTAGGGTTCACAATAAACAAGGAAAAGTCGGTGCTACAACCGACGCGGGAGCTGCAGTTCCTCGGTTTCCGAATTAATACAGAACTGATGAGGGTAGATCTGCCGAGGAAGAAGTGCGGGGAACTGTTAGAATTTGCCAGACAGGTACTACACGAAGAAAACCTAAAAATTAAAACTTTCGCAGCTCTGATCGGTAAGCTAGTGGCCACGGATCAGGGCAACAAATGGGCCAGGATAAAATCAAAATCAATGATAAGGGCCCTCAACTGGAACTTAAGGGACAGTAACGGGAATTACGACAAGAAATGCACACTCACACAGAGGGTGAGGGAAGCCATTAGATATTGGATAGAGAACCTACAACTGGCCAGGAGAGAATACACAACAACACCAGTTGACGTGTGCGTCTACACAGACGCATCCTCGCATGGATGGGGTTTCTACAGCCAGACACATCACTTACACTGCGGGGAGCAATGGGATGAAACAGTCAGTGAGGACACACACATAAATGTATTGGAACTAAGAGCAGTACGACGTACGCTAGAGTACCTGAGAGAGAAAATAGAGGGAAAACATGTCAGAATATTCGCAGACAACACCACTGCAGTAGCATGCATAGGCAAAGGGGGATCCGCGAGATCAAAGACATGCCAACAAGAGACTGAGGAGATATGGGAAATCACCGAGAAAAATAACATTACAATATCCATTAGATTCTGTCCGGGAGTGGAAAATGTTGAGGCAGACTGGGCATCGAGAGCATTCACGGATGCGGGTGAATGGACGCTAGACGATAATACAGTCAATAACATATTCAACAGACTGGGAAAGCCCGCAGTGGATCTTTTCGCCTCAAAAGTGAACCGAAAGCTAGATCAATATGTCACACGGGAATATGATAGACAGGCAATGGGTACAGACGCACTATCACTCAACTGGAAGGATATTAACGCTTATGTCTTTCCGCCTTTCAGCTGCCTATCGAGAGTGATCAGCAAGATCATACGGGAACGACCGAGGGGCATCCTAGTAACACCGGAATGGCCAACACAGCCCTGGTACCCACTGCTCCACAAGCTGAGGGGCTACACTTCATCGTGGACCATCCCGATCAAGCCAGGTACGCTATCACTCAAGGGGAACGAGGGGAAGCGATTCCCCCTGACGAACAACATGCAATTGAGGATAACACCACTCTAGGCGGCATGTTCGAATCAATGGGGATGAACAGGGCAGCCGCCCACACGCTTACGGCATCCTGGGCAACGTCCACCCAAAAACAATACACGTTAGTCCTAAGGAGGTGGGTGGCACACTGCGAGGCGCAGCGGATTAACCCAAGGAGCCCAACAATACAACAGGGCATAGCCTACCTC
Organism: Branchipolynoe longqiensis; assembly: GCA_030323885.1. Lineage (NCBI taxonomy): Eukaryota > Metazoa > Annelida > Polychaeta > Phyllodocida > Polynoidae > Branchipolynoe > Branchipolynoe longqiensis. The sequence goes on from CM059192.1 coordinate 27,602,926, forward strand.
CAAACGCTGTTCTCGGGAGGGGCAGCACGCACCACGATCAATACGGTCAGGTCACTGCTCTCCACCTTTGTAACGGTAGGAGGGGTGCCTTTCGGAGAGCATCCATTGGTGAACCGCCTTCTCAAAGGGATAGGCAACCTGAAACCGACCAACCCCAAATACACCACAATCTGGGACCCAAAACCACTGCTAAGCTTCCTGCAGGGGTGGGGGCCGACAGAGCTACTGATGGTGGACAGACTCAATAAGCGAACGCTGTGCTTATTTCTACTGGCGACAGGCCAACGCCTACAAGCACTGGGTCTAATGAAAAGATCGGACTTTACGTGGGCACAAGGGGAGTGCACATTGAAATACACCACTAAACTAAAATCAAACAACCCCAGCAGGAACCCGCTAATACTGAACTTCAAGGTGTACGGGGTACCAGAACTATGCGTATACAGCCACCTAAAGACATATGTGGAGAAAATCGAACTCCAGGCGGCGGCACCTGCGGTTTTCGCCACGACCAGGCCACCTCACGTAAAGGCGGCACAAGACACCCTAACTAGATACGTGAAGAGTACGATGACCGAGGCGGGGGTAGATATGGGGGACTACACCCCCTACTCGTGCAGACACGCCACAACTAGTGCGGCAGCAAGAAGACAGGTACCACTGGCCACCATCCTGCTAGCGGCAGGGTGGTCAGGGGAAGGAACTTTCAGGAGATTCTACAGCAGACCGGTCACCAATAACCACCCTGTGACAAACCTGATCCCAGACATCTGGGAACAAGGCCAAAACAATTGAGACAATGTACATTACTTATCCCAGAAAGGTTAACAATCTAGACCAGAGGGTCACTAAGATTAATGTTAAACATGAAGCAACTAAATATGTGATAGACTTAAGAGTCACCTGTTAGTAGATTATAACAAAATAAAAAAGCACTAAGCAACAAACCAAGGTGTGGAAAATTTGTTTAATCACATGTGACTAACAATGCACTAACAACAAAACACAACGATTCCAGAACAACAGCAGCAATACAAAGTAGCGGCTGGCCC